>JAAAKG020100247.1:0-15919 GCA_010014905.2 Druon quercuslanigerum | reverse complement strand
AATTTTGCCGACCGGCAATCGTGCACCTTCGAGTTTTCAGATTCAGAAGAGGAGAAATGTGTTGCGCGCGCAACCTATTCATGTGCTATGGTCTCCTACTATTTTCACACGGTCATAGACCTGTCATAGTATTGGAGTGAATGCGGTTTCAGATCTGGGACCACTGGTTATGTAACCGTGGGCTGCAGTGTATGACGCTAGGACTATGGTGAAGAAAGAGAGTCACGCAGCGGTACCAGGTCTGACGTGTGTGTACGATACGTACCGCTCTGAGTCTCTCTCGCCACAAGAGTTTACCTTCAATTTGAGACACTAAAATTGTATACCAAAGGCCAATCCGATCTGTTGATTTTTTCGAAAATTATCGTGCTCACACACAGACATACATACATAAAGACATACAGACATACAGACATACATACAGACACATTCGTAAAAACCTGTTTTTCGGGTTCAGGGCGTCTCAAAACGTGGACATTTGACAAAAACCTTTTAAAGGTGTCTTTTTCTTAAAATATTTCAATAATTAGAAAAGCTATCATGCAACATAACCTCATCATGCGAAATTAGTGTGTAAATGTACATTCTGATACTCGTAATATATACTTGTCAAGAATGTATCTTTCTAATAAAATTCATAAACATCGATTACCTTTGGTTATTAAAGCTTTTTATCAAAAAATTAGCTCTTGTTCATATTTTTTACTACTCCATGAGCCATGTCCTATAGATTCTACCCCCACTCTGCTACAATTTACTTTCATGTGTAACGTCGTGAATTTCTATATTAGGCTGATCGTCAAATACATGCTTTCTCTACTTAGCTCAGTAGTACACACATATTTTCGACATTCTTGAGGAAGCTTTAAATGGAACAATTGCAGCCTCACGTGTTTTGAGACATATTTGATTAGAATTTCTTTGAAAGGAAACTAAAATGTATTCAAGTGAATTTGAGAAAATTCACCTGAATATCAATGTAAACAATGTGCTTTAGTTTCAACATGAATTATTTCGTTGAAAACTAAATTTTTAATCTGAAAATTCCACTATTTAATTTACTTTTGTTCAAAAATGAATCATTTTGTTGAAAGCTAATTTTTTAATTTGAAAATTCCACTATTCCATTTATTTTAATTCAAAACTGAATTATTTTGTTGAAAACTAATTTTTTAACTGAAAATTCCACTATACTATTAACATTGGTACAAAAATGAATTTTTTTTTTGCAAAATAATTTCGAATGAAGAAAGATCAATCTTCAACCATAAGTGGAATAGTTAAATTTTCAGTTAAAAAAATTCATTTTCAACCAAAGAACTAAATTTTATATTAAAATAATGAAATATTCCATTGGAATAATTACATTTTTCGTTCAACAAAAATTAATTGTAATAAAAAAAACTTATTTTAAAAAAATACTTACACTTTGAAACGTAGTGATGAATTTTTATTTCCAATTATGAGTCTTTAAACTGTAATAGTTGAATTTTAAGCCAAAACTATGGATTTTCTACTAAAATAGTGAATTTTTAATGAGAATATTTAAAATTTAAACTAAAATGATAAATTTTTAAGAATGAAGTCGAATTTCTGCCAAAAAAAAATAAACAAGGTAATTTGCAAACAAGAATTGTAGAGTTAAATTTTTTGTTAAAAAAATTTGTGTTGAACCGTAGAACTCAATTTTTAAGCAAGGATGTATCTTCAACCATCAAAGAAGCTTTACTACTGCCACTTTTTGTTTTCTTTTAATTGACTGAATCCTCAATCAAAGCGTGCTAATTTAAAAAAAATAATTATTATTTTTAAAAAAGAGTTGAATTTTTATCTAAGAAAGATTTTTCAATCAATAAGGGAAAAAAATGTAGACAAAATGTTGAAATAAAGAATCAATCCAAAAAATTATGAATTAGTCAAATTATATAATTTTAAGCTGAAAACATTATTTTATACATCCAAAATTGTTATAAAATCTTTTTAAATATTCTCTTAAGACAGTGTGGAAGGAACGATGTCATTTAACTATATTCACTTAAAAATTTGTTTCTAAGAATTAATAAACAATTTTCCAGGAATCTAACGCAAATGTTGTAATCTTGAAACTCGATTTTTTCCCACAAGTTTTTTAAATCCTGTAAAATTAAAAAAATGGCCTAAAAAGTTCCAGGATGTATTTTTATCTTTCTTAAAAATATTTTAAAAATTAATTGTTTAAAATTTTTTAGCTTTCCTAGGAATTTTGAAAACAACTTTTGATTCCTTTCGAATATTTCAAACCTTTTGAAATGCTTAGAAAGCTTCTAAATTATGTGTTCGGTACAAGCAGGCAGATTGTTTCGGTACGAATATAGGGGGATCTGGAAAAGGGAAAACTTTCACCGATATTTCGGTACGTATGGCTGGATTTTTTTGGTGCCTGCAGACACTTTCGTCTTAATTATATTTAAAAGATTGCCTTTTTTCTTTATAATAAACTTTTATGTTAAACGATCTACTGTTTTCTGGAAAATTCAACAATTTAGTAGAAAGCTAAACTATTTGATTGAAAATTAAACTTTCTTCTCGAAAAATCATATTTTTTGTTGTAAATTCAACTTTTTTTGTAGATAATTAATCTTTTTGGCTTAAAAATTAAATAATTTTGTTAAAAATTCATTGTTTTGGTTGTCAATTCTACATTTTTGTAGAAAATTAATCTTCTTGTTTGAAAATTCCACGTTTGATTAAAACTTAATCTTGTATATTGGATAAGATAGAAATTCTTCTTTTTGATTGAAAATCTTATTTTTTGTCAATTATTTTTATTTCTCAGAGTTTTTATGTGGAAATTTAATTATTTCGTTTTTTGTAAAACTTTACCCTGTTCATTTTTCTAGTTAAAAATTCAACTTTTTGGTTTAAAATTTAATTCTTTGGTAAATAATCGATATATTTTGTTAAAAATATAACAAAAAATTTCTTTGTTGATAATTCAACTTTATTATTAAAGTGCAGCTTTTTCGATTTGAAAATCCACTGTTTTCTAAAATAATCGAATTTTTCTTTTACAAACCTTCCGTTTGTAAATTTGGAAAGGCACTCCTGTCACTGGTCACAGAAATAATTTTGATCAAACCCATTACCCCTTTCCAATAACGTGTGGTGGGGCTGGAAGGCACCTCTGTGACTGGTCACAGAAACAATGTGGGTGAAGCCTCTACGCCTTTCCAAAATCGCGTGGGGGCGAGAGGGCACCCCTGTGATTGGTAACAAAAATAATGCTGGAAGGCAACCCTATCATTAGTCACAGAAATAATGCTGGTCAAATACCTATCCCTTTCTTGTATATCGTGGAGGCGGGAAGTCACTCCTGTCACTGGTCACAGAAATAATTTTGTTTAATTCTTTACCCCTTTCTATCAACGCGTGGAAAAGCACCTATGGGAATGGTTACAGAAATCAACTTCAAGACAACTTCAACGCAAGATGGTGGATATTGAGGATCAAACAGTAGCATTCAATAATTGGAGAAAAGATTATTTCTGAATATCTTCTTCCGGCAGTCTAGGCTATATCCTTGAAATATGCTTTTCAAAAAAAACGGTAAAAAAATTGCTGGAAAGTGTAACGCTGCCATGAAAATTAGAAAATTTTAGTTTTAAAATTTAAATTGCTTTATTCGGTGTGTAAAAGATTGTATGTTAAAAACTCTACAAAATATTCTAGCTTTTTTAGAGGCCAGGGGAAATAAGAAATTCGTGAGAGTAAAGTTAATTATAAAGTTATCCTTTGTGTTTCGAATATCAATTATTACGTTATCATTTTAAATTAATTTTTTAGTTGGTAATTTACCTATTTCATTTATGGCTAAAAATTGATTTTTTTAACAATGAAAATTCAACTACTTGGGTAAAAGTTGTACAATTTCGTTAAAAATTAATTTTTTCATTTCAAGGTTCAAATCTTTAATTGAAAATTTAACTATTTCCTTCGATATTTCTTTTTTTTATTAAAAAAAAAATTTTTACCTGAAAAATCTCAATTTTCCGTTTTTTTCTTTATTAGAAAATTAATTTTTCTGGTCGAAATTTCTTCTTTTGCTGGTTAAAACTGCAACTGTTTGGTTAAAGATTAACTCTTTTGGTGGTTAAATAATAGTTTCTGGTTGAAAATGCAACTATTTTACAAAACAATGTTAAATTTGTTGTTGAAGATTTATTATTTGTAATGATATTTGTTCGGTTTGATTGGAAATTAAATGATTTTGTTGAAACTTTGATTTTTTGGTAGAAAAGGTTGAAAATTCAACTGCTTTGTAGAAAATTCATCTTCCAGATTAAACATTTGTGTCTTTTGATTAAAATTTGAACTAGTTTCTTATTAATTTATTTTCTGGCTTCACAATTCATAATTTTATTTGAAATTTCATTCATTTCGTTAAAAATTCGACTATTTTGCTGAATATTTAATTATTTTAGTTAAAATGAAACTAAATCAGCTAAAAAGGCGATAAATTAGTCAAATTTCAACTAATTCTAACTAAAAGAGACCAAAAACCGCGTTTTTTCCCCCAAACTACCAAATTACCAAAAATGACCAAAAATCGCGTTTTGTCCATAAAATCATATTTTGTGGGTGCATAGAAAATTTCACATATGAAATATGTTTAGAAAGGTATTTGGAAAACTTATTTTTTGTCCTGAAAAAACTGGAAAACTGGCATAATTTTTTTTCGCAGAAACGCTAGGCACTTTGGTTATGTATTTTTCTTCTATTCAGTATTTTACCTATGCCATAAAAGAAGCTTTTATGCACAATTTTACGAATTTTATTTTTTTGTCATATTGGATGCAAATACATTATTTCTCACGAAGATTGTGTAGGCGAAATATTTGTGAATTTTCTTTATTACCCTTCAACTGAGTAGGTAAGCCGAAAAAAGGAATTCAGACCAAACGCAAGGGTTTAATAAAAATTGTTGAAGATTGGTTGTCTCTCTCGTTGCTAAGTTTCTCTCTCTAACAGGACAAAAATTTTACCAATAAAATACTACCCATTTTCGGAATGCGCCACGAATTTAAACAAATGTAGATGTTATAGCTAAAGGTATACGCTGTAAATTCAAATTAAAAAAAATTTACATTTTACAAAAAAAATGTCCAAAAAAATTTCGAATTCAGTTTCTCGTCAACAAGGAAAAAAATTCCGTTTTCATGTTCAGAACAACATTCTTTTTTCGTGTTTTCTGTTGCTGATGTTTTAGCAAAATTTGCTCATTTCAGCGTTACGTAGTAGACGAGAACAGAATTATTCTCTTAACCTCGGTGAAACTTACATCGAAATATGTTTAATTTGGGAGCATTGCAAGTCTTAACTGTAACAAATTTTAACTTTTTTTCTGTGATAGTTTTAAATCTGGTGTCCCGATTTTTAGTTCGAATTCACTCATACTTGCCATTTTTCCATTGCTGCTAAGGACGCCGTAGTAGACAACAGCTTTATTCCATCGTAGGATAAACTTTCGCCAAAAACCATGTAAACTTTAAAAGCGGGAAATTTTACATGCAGAAATTTGTCTAAGCCAACGGAAACGTTTCAATAATTAATTGTCAAACTTGCCGAAGTTTTTTTATATCGACTCTAATGTTTATCCTCTTTGCAAATAGATTAAAACAATTTATTCACGGCATATTTTCTTCAATAATTACATAAATTAGCCTAACCTTTAACGAGACTTCAGAATAAAAATGAAGAAACGTGAACTTGAGCTTGAGATAGAGTTCTTAGTGGGTAATCCATGGCGGACCGAAGGGACCGAAAGGAGCCTCTGCAAAGTACCCATAAAGACCCCGCTGTGTCCCCTTTCGGTTTCTTCTTAAAAAACACAACAAAAAAAACGCAAGATCAATTTTTAAATGGTTGAAATTCGGATTCTACATTATAATTTCCAATAGAAACTCACGGAGTTATCGCAATACTTTTTTTTCAGAGTTAAAAATTTTAAAAATGTCATTAACTTCTGCTGAAGGTGATTTCCAGCACATCCATAATAACTCAAGTAATATTTTGCGCGCGAAGTTTAAAAATAAAATTGAAAATTGGCAAATAAATGTAAATAAATATGTGTAATAATTAAATAAACATATAAAAAGAAACAAATATTGTAAATTAGAAAGCAGATTGTAAAAATCTCGTATCGTAACCTCAAGAACACTGCTTGACTGCTCGCACATACATCGCGGCGTTGTTGTCTGTGGGTTCCTACTGCGTGGCGCTAGCTTCCAAAGAAAATTCCTAAAGTTACCGATGGAACGCTTATTAACTGCTACTAAAAGAACATGCACTTGAAGCCGCCTTCGACCCATGTAAATTAAAGTTATTTTAGTTTTTAAAGTTTTTAACGTTGCAAGAAAAAGTATTGCCATTACTCCGTGAGTTTCAATAGAAATTTTAACGTAGAATCCGTGTTTTAACAATTTAAAAGTTGACCTTGATATTTTTTTGAGTTTTATAAGAAGGGACTGAAATGGGACCCAGTGGGGTCTTTACGGGTGCTTTGTGGAGGCTATAGCCCCTGAAATAAGGCCTTATGTCTTTATCTATTTAGACAACATAAAATTTGTAACAGAGGCAACGGACTTGTCGTATACGAGACGGGTAGAATTCGTCCATAAAAGGCCGAGAATTTTTCCGGAGTGAAAAGTAGAGGATGACAGGACACTAAAAGGTATAACAGAGGCCAATCCAATCTATCGATTCTTTCAAAAGTTATCCTGCTAACAAAATAAATATCTGCAGATTAACAAGCAAACAAACATACACAATCCTCAAAACCTGTTTTTCGGATTCATGCGGTCTCAAAACGTGGACTTTTGAAAAAAAACGGCGGGAGGAGGTCAAATTTTACACAAATCTAATACCTTCCCAGATGAAAATTTTGAAACACGTCTTGGGAAAACCAATCTACAAACGATAAGTGGACCAAAGAGCGGATTAAACATAATATTCCTTTTTGTGCCAAACACATTCCGGCACCGAAACAGGCGGCGCTTGACACGGCCCACATCATTCCATATTCCTAACCCTGCTCCGCTGAATGGAAGTTCGTTGACAAAAAGACTTATCTGAAGTCCAGACATCCGTGAATGGCTTGGGTCAATTTCCCCGTTTAAGTCCTTTTCTGGAAATGCTAGAAAAGGGAGCACCTTCCAGGAAAATGTCAGGAATCGACTCCTGTCTTACTTTATTATCTCTGTGAAAAGAAAGGCGTCTGGGGCAGCACCTTATTGTAAAGCCATATCACTTTATTGATGTGTTGTCACTACAAAAGCTACAAGCGTACTGAGGCGTACCTACGGATGGCTAAGAGGGCGTGGTGGAACTCATAGCTGTCGACTGCTGTAACAAGCCGGTAACAGAGAAAGAGAGGCGACACTAAGAGAAACACTCGGACTTAACTTCCGTATTACGGGTATGCAAAATGCATGAACTATTATCTCTATCGAATACTCACTTCTAAAAGCCCGCATTCAGAAAGCACAGGAGAAAAACTTCCATGAGCAGATCCGCGACAAGAGAATACACGGCTTCATCCACAGAAATGTAGAAGATCAGTCGGTGTCGTATTATATTTAAAGTTTGCTTCCATTAAATCGCCCGGATTGAACCTGGTGTCATTTTCGCTTTAGCATACCGTCACCACATTTTGAGCCAAGACTTTCCCGATGATAGCTGTAAAACGTGTCCAGGCCTGACAACAGGGTGGAGAATTAATGAGAGATTCTTCGTAATTTTCGGGGGGCAAGGGGGCTCTGATTTTTCGTCACTATAGAAATCAAAATTAAATATACTGTCATTCTTACCCAACCTACTCCAGGCCCGGTTTTCCTCTCTACGGGCCTGGGCATGTCATACACACCCCGAACATCTATGCCACATAGTATCTAGTTATCCAACTCATTCGGGAACGACCTATATCTGAAGAGACATTGCGGCTCTAATATTACCTTATGTTATATATATTACCTTTGTCACTCTTAGAGCACTAGCCTTAATACCGTTCCGCTAAACACTAGTAGGAAAATCGAGTCCAGTGTTGAGAATGAGAAGTGCCACCTTATACTGGAACTTCATATTTTTGACAATTGTTTCTGTTGCACACTGAAAGGCTGACATAGTTCTTCTCGACTTCGAGAAACAAACCTTGTTCGTTATCAAGTGTTTGCACCAGCTAAAAAAAGAATCATAGCCAAGGAGAATCAAAAAAAGGATAGGCAAAGAGAGCTTATAAGCGAGCTGCGACGTTCGTACCGGGATATTATGTTAAATAAATCGACCTTATTATCGGCGTTCTTGAAGGGACAAAGCTCTCATTAGTTAATTGACTGAAAAACATCCCTGGCTGTCAACAAGATGCTAAGACATTCTCATATTGCTGCCACCATTTTGATTTTTCTAAAAACTTGAAATGCATCTTTAAGCAAAAGTCTTAAACTAACTTTTAAACCGTTAAACTTTAATATTAGAACCGAAAGAATAATTTATTTCTTTAGAGTTTTGATTTTCTTGATTTTACAGTACAATAAATGATATCCTATAGATTTACAAGATTCTTATCATATACGGTTATCAGCTAAGTAGTTTGATTCGTTACTCTAACCTTCCTTTGAATATTCGATCTTATAACCACACGAAACAAGTATATGCAACTTAAATGACTGTAAATAAGTTCTTGATTAACGCGTTTCTACCGAAGAATGGATTCTTGGACCCCCTATTTCTATACTGACATACGGCCTGCAGTTGATACCAATGAGTCACAAAATGAATCACAAGTTCATTTGATGTAACTATGTTTGCCACAATTATTAAAGTAGCAATAATCGCAACCGTGAAGTGAAATAATGCGCAAATTTTTCGGTGAACAGGTCGATCGTCCTATGTATGAAAAGAATCGAAAGTATACAAGTATACGAGTATGCATTTACGTACCTGGATGACAGCATCATTGTTAGTCAGAATCTAGATGAACACACTGTCATTTTTTATTGGTGTTTGGGGTATTTAGGGGAGCTACACTGATCTTAAATCGTTTGAAGAGTAGCATTTGCCTGCAAGGAAGTCAAATTTTTGGGGTACCTCGTCAACGAGTTCAGCATGAGACCAAAAGTTCCTTGAAGATGGATTGATGTCGAACGAAAGTTTTTTGCTGACGTCAAGCAAACTTTTTTCGAAGCTCCTCGGTTATACGTTCCAATCCCTGGACAACCCTTCGTTTCATACAACGATGCTAGTGATTTTGTTTTATGTACGTATTGGTGCAAAGGGATCCGGAAGCAGGAATTGAAAACTTGACTGAAGTTTTAAGTCAACCACTGATATGCGTAGAGTTTTATTATATAACCATTGAAAAAGGGTGTCTTCGTGTGTATCGTTCAAGGTTGTTACCGACCAACAGGCATTGCAGTGGCATCATCGATTGAAAAAGCCCATATCTCGCCTTTGCTAGATGAACAATCTACATTTATCAGCACGATATAATAGTCGAGCATCGACCAGGAACCATAAATGAGGCTCCTGATGCTCTCTCGCGCATACTTAATGTCGGCGTAAAGCTGAATGGATCGGGAAAGGTCTTTGAAGAACCCATTCAAGAACGAATTCAATTGAACAAGATTTGTCATCAGGATTGGTATCAGACTAAATTTAAACTTGCCAAAGGTAAGCCCGATAGATTTTCGGAATGGAAGACCGAGGACGACGAACTGTTCTATTATCCATGGAAAAAGGCAGTCAAACCTTGCGATGTCATGGCTATCCTTTGCGAAAACCATGATATTCTGCAAGCAAGACCTCTTCGTCGAGCTAAAATATTGGATATAATCCGCCAAAAATATTATTGATCGGGTATGATCCAAGATGTTCAGTCTTTCGTCAAAGACTGCGAAATTCACGTTAAGGTAAAATACAATCAAAGACCTATAAAAGAAGAACTGATAACTAGGCCCTTACCATCACCCCGGGCAGGACTTATCCATTGATACTCTCGTCTCTCAAATGCAAACAATAAAGGGACAATTTAATTTGACTGTCGTTCAGGGTTTATACACTAAGTATATTGAGCTATTCGCATTTCGGCATAGGATCGGTAAATCCGTGGTTAAAGCGCTCGATACAGTTTTCGACAATTAGGCCATTACTTTAACTCTCATTATTCTATTCGGTTTTCTCTCCTTCTTAGTCTCTTTCAGGTGATCTGGTTCCCCCTGCATCTTAACCATTTGACACCAGCTGTTGTACCTTGATTCTACAATTTTCTTTCATATTTCCTCTCATTGCCTTGCCGTTATCTGTTCCTCTATTTTTACCACTCTCTACCTCTCAATTGCATACCACATTCAAATCTCATTTCATACTTTTGATCTTCCTATTTCAAACGTTCAATGTTAACCCTCCTCTCTTTATCCATGACCTCCCGTGCAGTTTCTTTTATAAATCTTCTTCCCTATTCCTTTCTTAGTTTCTCTTCAACTTTCCAGGCTCTTTTCAGTTGGCTGACAATCATTTTATCTCGTCCTATTTCTTCCCTCAGCATATAAACTGGACAGCTGCAACTCAATCCGATAACCCATGTAAAAAATCTCTCATGCAGACTCTCCAATCCCGTATGCTCTTTCCAACCGCAGATTTCCATACTATAGCTTAACACTGACTAAGCTAGCACATCGAACATCCACATTATCATCCTCCAGTTTTCCTTAAACCTTTTTCTACTAATACCCCATACGTGTCCATCACTTTAATCGTCGATTCTAATCACTTTCTTGCCAGCAGCTCACTTCCTCTTCTCTTTTCAAACCAAAATTCCAGGTTTCAAATCTCCTTCACCAGCTCTACCACCACGCTAATTATCTTCCATTCATGTTGTGATTTACGCTTTTTATTTCTGAACAACATCATCTTAGTCTTATACACGCTCACTGTCAGACGCTTTACTCTAAGGTACTCTTCGAATACTCGCATCATCAGATTCATTTCTTTTGTATCATCCGCTGAAAGCACTACGTTATCTGCATATGCTAGTGGTTACAGTTTGCCTGTTTCTAACGTTGCCCTGCTTTCCTTTTCCTCTAAGTCTGCCTGAAGAGTACTAAATAGAAGTGGGCTCAAAGGATACCCTTGCCTGAGCCCTCTTCCCGGCCATAATATCTCTCCTTTTTCTCACCTATCTTAATCCTTATCTGAGTTTCCACAAATACTTCTTAAATCCTAATAACCTTCGTCCACTCCTGTCTCTTTCATGACAGTCCATAACACCCTCCTGTTCACTAAGTCAAATGCTGCCTCAAGATCTACAAACATAGCAAATAATTGTCTGTTAATTTTTAGTTTGTTTGCACGATAACTTTCGAAAGAGTTTAAAGATTAGATTTGGCTTCGGTATAACTTTATTAGTGTCCCAAACTAAAGGCCAAGTTCGTTAGCCAGTTATTTTGGATAAAAATTTAAAAAGTGAGCGCACTTTTAAAACTTTTCAAATTACTTTTTTTAAGATTCAAATATTATCTGTATGATTATTTGAAGCACTAAAAAAACAGATTCTGCCTATTACTTTTTTGATAACAAAAAATTACCAGAGTTATCGAACTTACAATATTCAAAAAAACAAACGAAAATCAAAATTTCAAGCCAAATAACGCACGATATAAAAAAAATAAAGAGAAGAAAAATGTTCTGCAAGATGATGAGAAGAACTTTTTGCATTTTCTTTAAAAGTCGAAACCTCACGTTTGGACATCCAAACAAATAATGAACAATTAAAAAATTATATTTCGTGGTCAAACTACAAAATCCGACAAATGATTATTTAAGAAAAATTATCCACTCAAAAACGATCTGGAAATTCGCTATTAGTCACTTTTTGATTGCAGCGTAGTTTGTATTTTATTGTTAAAAATCATTCTTACCAATAAATGCTCTTTCAAAAAAGAGGTACAAGTTTTTCATGAATAATTTTTTTATAGGATGCGTAGTTTTTTTTAATTGTGAAAAATAACATTAAAAATAAAAAAATAAAAAGATTTCGAAAAGCGACGCAAGGCGCGAAAAAAAATTAATTGACAAAAGTTGTTCATCCAAAAAGGATATAAAAATTCTTTGTTTATAATTTTTAGAAAGGATGAGTAAATTTTCTTTGAGTCGCAATATTCGTGCGATGAAAATGCGCTTCTGCGAGAGTTAAAATACACGTAATTATATATGTGCATACTACAGTATAAGATCTGTAAATATAAGAAGCTTTGGATAGTATTTATATACGTTGCAACATCTATTATACATTATATACGAATGTAAAAGAATGATGTTGCAGCGTAAAGTGCTACTATCAATAATTTACTAGTAATTATATAAAGTATTTAGAAATTTGGTCTGACCTATATTAACATAGTTTCACCTACACGGAGAAAAATCAAAGTGAAAAATAGATTCTAAGGAGCTGGTAGTCGAGGTATTCATTACTAAACTGGAGTTATAAGAAAATCGAGATTTAAATTAGAATATATATTCAATTGCAATTGCGGTATTAACTTACTCAGGCAACTACAAAGATTTCAGATTTCGGCAGTCTGTCTCCTCTAGCGCACTGTACAGAGTCTAGTCCAGAATAGGAAACATTCCTATACTCGCAACAGTAGCGAATGATCGGCCAAAAAGAATTTACAAGGGCACAGAGCGGGGCCTGTTGACGCATCGGTATAGTCACTTTTCACTTCATATACTTTCATTCATTTATATGTATATTAAACGTATTCATACATATATTGAATAAATTGTATTCTGTATTCTGGATGCTAAAGTAAAAGTACCTAAACGGCCTTATATAAAACGACTTCAGTTCGAATTGGTGATGTTTTGAGTCCGCCTCCAAGACATCAATGTCTGGCAATATCTCAAAACTGAGTCGAGACATAAACCTTTATCTTACTTTAATGATCTTAGCAGGGTAAGTCCCAAGTCGTCGTAATTTTGACTCAAAAGGAGCCTTTTTCGAATCAGAAAAGAGATTAAAATTAATAAATAAAAATGCACGTAATTATTAAAATTAATTATTAATTTTCTATACGCATCTACTAGGCCATTATAAATATGTATTTTCCGTATCTTCGTCAAATAGGTATAGTACAAATGATAATCCATAAATAAATTGATTAAATATATATATATGTATATATATATATATATATATATTGTATTAAAATATACAACATTGTTTAATCGTTAAGAAATATTAGCTTTTATGTCGATTAGAATGACCTTTTTTTTAAGGCATAGAAACTTGTCTCCAATACATAAATGGAAGTCTGACTCCGGCTTGAATCTGAGACATGCTGAAGTCTAACTTTTCGACTTCAGCATATCTTGATTAAGGGAAATTCAAGTCGAAACGAAATCGAAGAATTTTTATCAGGGTCGGTTTGTTGCTGCCCGAACGTTATTAAATACGGGGCATCTAGTAATGGTTCCTGGACTGCTCCAAATTCAGTCGAGTTCCCAATAGAACGCTGTAAGCTATACTTCAATTGAGACTTCTTCTTTCCAAAAACTGAGAAAGAATATATAGATTTTCACTATTGATTCTAGAAAGTATAGTAATTTATGCTTCCTATTCTTTTTTGAGAAAAAGCATTTCTCAGGAGACGCTTTAGTTTTCTATTTGGGAAAAGGTTGATCCACTTAAATGAATTTACCTGGAAACGTACGAAGAGTATACAATAACTTTAAAGTATTGAGACCGTAAAAACTATGAAATTGATAGCAGTAATATTGTTCAACATGGAATTTTAAGTATTTTTTAAATGATAATTTTATAACTTTATAGTCCGTCGGATAAGGTAATCAATAATTAAATATAACCATGTCGTATTCCAACGGAGGGATTTTCTTTTATGTATTTAGCTCCTAAAAAGTATATTTAGGGTTGGAGGCAAATCAAAATAATGTATTTGTTTACCTAAGTACTATTTAAAAAATGTATGTAAACTTAAGTTCTACTAACTAAAAATAGTAATAAATATAAATATCTTTTTAATTAAAATGTATATTGATCAACAAAATGAATGTCTGAAAATAAAATTATTTTCAAACTAAGAAGCTGAAAATATTCCTCTAGATTTGTTTGGGACATTTTTTATCATAAAAATTATTTAAAAAGTCTGTCCGCTGTATTGGCACATTCACATTTTGTATTTTCAATGTCATTTTTTACGATTAAAATAAAAACTAGTCTGAAGAAAATAGGACATTTTTTTGAGATGAACAATTTTAGTCGGAATCATTTTTTCATATTACACACACCTTGACCGGAAAATGGAATGACTTATTTTTAATAAGATTTTTTAAGATCAAGACAAAAACCGTGCCTCTTATTGCAAAATAGTTTTACCACTAATTGTTAATCTCCTTGAGACGAATAATTTTTTCTGTAACATTTTTTTTTATTTTGCAAGTTTTGAGCGGAAAATTGAATTTTTTATGTTTAATTAAATAAAAATTCCTCTCATATAAAAAACGATTTCATAAGGGTATGTTTCTCTAGAAAGAAAATTAAAATTGCCTGTGACACGATTTTCACCATCGACTTAGAAAATTGATACTATCTACTAAATATAAATAATAATAATTCATTCTACTTTCAAATTAAATTCTTTTTATTCTTCTAGAAAAATTAGGAGGCGAGCCCCCAGAGACTTGCGTCATGCAAACATCAGCCGTTCACATCGTGGTATTTTACTTAATGAACCTGCCTTACGGGTTTCATTTTGCATGATAATTAATTTATGTATCATCCTGAAAGAAATCTACGTAAACAAGCCTGCAAGATCAACCAATCCTAGTTTACTGATTATTTGATGCACTTCTTATTTAAAGAACAGCCAACCTCTGGAAAGAATCAATTAGAATTTGTATCTGCAGATACCAGTACCGATTGAAAAGAAAGTGTTAAACTTTTTCACAAGTGTTAAGAAACAGAAGTTTAATTTTTTTGTCTACGTTCGAAGAATAAGAATGGTAAGCATTGCTATATTAACTTGATTATATTGATGCATATTTAAATTCATACATACACAGAAAAGAAGTATCTGATGCAATGAATTTAGAATTCCTTGAGAGTAATAAATACCAAAGAATAATATAAAGAAAAATGTTTTCAAATTAAAAAAATATTTCTTAAACGCAAATAAATATTTATTGAAATAACAAACTTTGCCCTAGATTTAAAGATAAGATATATTTGTGTATAGTAAAAGGGAATTACTGTGAAAAAATAGATTCAAAATACGCCCAACAACATTGAAAACGGTTGATTATTTCGGAAGTTATTGAAAATTTAAGAGAACATTGAAATTTAAACTATTTTGCAATATCTACTTTAAAAATACGCAATTTGGCTTCATGCTGGGCTCATTTCATGCAGAATCAGCACTAATCAGTCAAAAAAAAAAGCCTGCAAAATTCTTTTGAACGCTACTGTATCCGCCTGGCCCCGAAGTAAATATTAATTAGTGCCCTGAATCAAGTTAACGAAAACAGAAAGTTTAAATATTCATCGAAAAAATACTTTTGCACAGAAACCTTCAAAAACTTTTAAATTACTATTTTAGGGAATTTAGGATTTTAAGATTTCTCTAGTTGGGGGCCAATTAGATAAATATAGATTTTCGATGTCTATACGAAGCATGAAATTCTTCACTAGAACCTGACAGGGCCCCATTAGTTTCTTTTAGATAAGATATTCTGATAGGGCCCCAACCAGTTTTTTCTAGAATAGATATTCTGATAGGGTCCTTGCCAGAACCCAAATTCAAATAGAGAAAGATGTGGAAATTTCTGCACGGACGGTTGCTTCGAAAAAGATGTATAGTATAGTATACGAAAA
>JAAAKG020100246.1:0-39385 GCA_010014905.2 Druon quercuslanigerum | reverse complement strand
TTGAAATTACTTTCTCACTCTTTAACTGGAAACGGCCCCATCTTTCTGAAAAAAGGGTTTTGTAGCTAAAAACATAACAAATACGATAGTAATTTTTTTAATCGGTTTCGTTGTGGTTAACATTATGATAATATTGTTTAAACAATTAAATCGTGACTGGAAGCTAATATTATTACCTTCAAAATAAAAGAAACATCCTAACGATATTATTAGTAGAACAAGAGATAATGAATTTAACATGTAACAGAATGGGATAAAGCATTAAAATTCACAATGGACGTATTTCCAGAAAAAAATTTTTTGGAACAAAAACCTCGTATACGTGTCTATTCATATACAATAGGAACTTCATAAAAAAAATTTGACAAGATTTGGAGAGGTGGACATTTTTTTTGGTCCAAATCCGTACAATTTGTAAAAGAATGTCCCATATACAGAATTAGTATTTGTTTTATAACTTTAAGAAACACATTATTTCATGAAGCTAATACACACATTTCAATTTTTATGCTAAAGTTATAGAAACTGATTCTGCAGGGTAATGATTCCTGGAGGGTAATGTCAGGTATACTTTACCCACTTTTGAATTACCCTGACCCATATTACGACGTTGCGTGCTGAACTGGTAAGAATGTACCGTTCAAATGTGCTAAGTGCTGAACTCTTTCATGGTCATGCGTACTTGACCACTGAACCAATGAATGGTCACGTGACCTACTCTAGTCAATCTTATTCATTCGTGACAATGACATCGGACAAAACATAGTCGTGTTTTTTTGGGTTTTAGGGTACGGGCCCTCTCGTAATGCACATATGAGCTATTAATCGTATACGTATACGTTAGCGGAACTGTGTCGCGGAGTTTATATTATTCGAACGGTCGCTTTGGACTACTATTAGAAGTTTATCCTTTATAAAACATGAAGTTTATTGCACAATTAGCGTGCTATGGAGTGGGCATGGGTCCAATCTTCGGAACTATTGTCGCCATGCAATTTATTAATTATATGCTTGCTTCTAATTAACATAAATACTCTGTATTTAATTCTTTTTTAACAGTTCTTCTATTTTGCGTATCTGCTTACCTCACCCACTCTATCGAAAGTTTTTGGGATATTTAATCACAGGGAATGTACAGAAAATATGAAATAGTTGGTTAGCTTACATGAAAAACTATCTGGCGCCATTGATGTAACTCTTTGTCTCTTTTTTGCCCTACCCTAAACTCTGATCTCGGCCTGATGGATATCGGATGCAGGCTCGAAGCGATTGAAGAATCTGTAACTGTTGTTTTCCTCACTTGTTATTGGAATTAGCTCCTCCTGGTTATATGTGCTTACTTTAACCCTTGAGCAAGCATGTGCATGAATAGTATTATGAGTACAATGCAGAAATGGATGCAACAAACGATATCCAGCGGGAAAGATCATTCCAATGATAAACCCCGATTTCACTCCCACATCATATAGCCCATTATCTGCATACTCATCTATACGTACAGCTCTATTCGAAAGACTTTGAAAATAACGAACATTTGGTTGTAAGGGAGCTGGATGAATTGTTACATTTTGAAGTCTTAGCCTAAACATCTCTGAAACAAAGAAAACAATTACAACTATACAAATCAGGAAGTTTTAAACAAAAATGGTAATTTTCCTATCCAAATGCATCTTTAACGTATAATTCAATATTAAAACAAAGAAACACATCTTCATTACTTTTAAATCAATAAAAATATACAGATCATATACTTTTTCATCTAATTCAAAAAAATTACATACGAATTTTCATTCTCTTTCTCGTAAAATTGTAATGTTTAAATGCAAGCGTTCTCTTCTACTTAACATTTCAAATTTTTTTAATGGAACCATTAAAACTGTGATAGTCAGAGTCCGAATTTTGCACTATAAAATTTGAACGCCTATATACTTTCTACATTATACAATTAGTTTCAAGTCATTCATATAAATATTATTTATTTTCCAAAAAATCATGGAAAACTGCTAAGCTCAGGAGCACGCTACTCACAATAATCTTTATTGTCTCTCAATAAAGAAAACTACGTTTGATGAGTTTTATTCTTTTAAAATTATTCTTACAAAAAAATATATCTTTATACACCCGATTTCTTTTTTGCAATTAAACGTTATTTTATTAATTCATAAATTAAGCATCATTTTCTTAGTCGTTTAAGGTGATAGTGCAAAAACTGAATAAATTTTATTGTTATCTTAAAATCTAAATAAAAAATGTGATGATAAAGATTATGTGATGTTCTTAGGTTCATTGTAAATAGATATAGTTTTAAAGAATTTCACAACCTCGCCCTTACAATGAATTCAAACAAAACTTAAGAAACACCTATAAAGAGTGAAAGCCGTTTTTTTGCTTCTCTAAACACAATTAAAAAATATAAAATAAATATCGCAGGCTAGCTTTTTTATTCTAAGGAAAAAATTTGAAAAATGGAACTTTATTAGAAAACTCTTGTTTCCTAATACCACACACACCATAATAGCTGTCGATTCTGTGGGGTGGCTGCAGTATACGTAGTACTTCACCAGGTACCCAGCAGAGGTGGATCCACTCATGTGGATTTGTTATTTATGATAGGTCAGAGGCGATATTAAATTTATTGGATTACTAATGGTCTTTTTCAGAGACTTGATAGCAATAAATATCAAGCACTATTTAGGGGCCTGGCTTTAATCTATGATGATTTGCTCAGCGTACGTAACATATTTTTCTTTGGACCCACAACTATCTAAAGAGTCAATCAAGCTGGTGGACTACACCTGCATGAATGAACATCAAGGCTCTTTGGATATAATCCTTAATCACATCAATATTCTTAAGGCATTAAGGATATCAACGACAGGGATGAGTATTCGCAAAGTGTTCAAAGGATGACATGTGTTGCTGGCCACATACCCATCCGATCATTGACACACATGCATCTCCTTAAGAACGAATATAACTGCAAAAAGGTATGCACAAAGCCTAAAAGGTTCTAGAAAATTACTCTGGATGCCTTTTAAACATTTCTGAAAAGAATAGGAACTAGAACTTGTAAAGCACAGCCTTTAAAAATATAATTAGGAAATAAAGAAAGCCCTAATGGTGTCACGTATTGTCAAGGAATCAAGAATAAACCTGACACTGTTAAACTTTAAAGAACTTTGAGGGCTAACTCATTATGTCAAATGAAATCGTTAATGTTTTCTTTAAGGGAAAGCAGATAAGCTGTAACCATAGTAGAACTTATAGAGTTAGCGCTCAACATATTAGAGCAATTCTGCAGGCGCTATTCTTTGTCCTTTAACCCGATCAAGGCAGTACTCATGCATTTTACCAGAAGAAGAAAGCTTCCTGAACTTAGAGATTTTTAAGTTCTATCGTAGGGAAGTAGAAGTTTTAAAGTCAATGAAGTATTTGACCCACAATCACCCTGTAGGCAACCAATGTTGACGCAATGTTAAGAAAGGCTAAGATGACTTTTTGGTCCTGTATATGTACAGTATAGGGAAAACCTGGGGGCTAAAACCTATGATTATTAACTAGTTATGTACTGGCAAACCTTAAAGCAGTTTTTTGCTTAATTATATTTTAGTCGGATGTTTACAGTTATTTTGCGTTTTCTAAATTCTCTATTTGAAAATTTAAGTTAATAAGCTTTTTATTTTTAATTGTATTCATGCTTCACACTTTTTCTGTTTTTATATCTGTTATAATAATTAATTTAGTTGTTTTTATCAATATTAAGAATCATTTGAAAGATAATACAAGCAATTTCGAACAGTTTTATAACAATTTTATAATTTTTATTCTTTGATGGTCAATTAGTCGTCGAAATATATTCTTCGATTTTTCACATTCTCTGTTTTCGCCCATACATAAATGAATTGAGTAAACTACCAACTCGTACATTTGTTAAAAATATATTATTATATTTACCAACAAAATCGGGCAAAATAGCCAAGCTTAGAAACACGATACGATTAACAATCTTCATATTCTCTTGCTGAAGAAAATAATTTTTGTGTACTGCGCGGTATAACTAATCAATATGCTAAGAAAAATGGTATACGCACTATGTCTTTCGTAATTTGTAATTGCTTAGCAAATATTTGAGACAAATTGGAGGAGGAAGCTTATTTACCTAACTTAGTCACATTATTTTAATTTAGTTCTACCAATGTTATCTCTTTCGACGATATGCTAGGTTCTCTTAATCATCATATTTCAAATAGAACTCGCCCGAGGTGTGAAACTGAAGATTACTGAGTATTTAGGCAGACGAAATATGCTTCTTATGCTTAATAAATATTTTCAACAATTCGAAGAATTCCAAGTTCAAATAAATGTCAGGCTCACATCTTGAAGACACCAAGAGGTGTTGTAGCCGCACGAACCTAGGATACATAAACCTAGTAAACAGAGAATTAAACATGGAAGGTTTTCCAAAATCGGGTTTAGGTTTAGGAAAAGCGAGCGGGGATTTATTCCTAGCAAACTGCTTTGCAATGGTTTTGAATTTTTGGGACCTACTGGACTATAACAAACATTCTCAAGACTCTAACGCTTATCATGTCGACATAAGAAAATACCTGTCTTTTTTCTCGTATCTTAAACACGAAAACAAATATTGTAGGCGTTTTTGTTTTTCAATTGTGAATATGATATAGAATCACCCGTATACAGAATTATTATTTGTTTTAGAACTTTAAGAAACACATTATTTTTTGAGGCTAATACACACATCTCAATTTTTATGTTAGGTGCGCAAAATTTTTTTGTCTGTACCCTACTCTCTTAGCTCTGCCAGATGGGTATCTGATATTGGTTCGAATCGATTAAAGAATCTTAAACTGTAGTTTTCTTTGCTTTTTATTGGAATTAACTCATCCCTGTTATGTATGTTTACTTTATTCCTCATGCAAGCATGATTTTCAGCCGTATTATGGGTGCAATGCAGGCATGAGTACACAATTTTTTCTTTACCTGAAGGGATAATTCCAATGATGATCTCTGATCTAACTCCCACATAATGTAACCCGTTACCTGAATAGTCAGTTATATATAAAGTTCTATTAGAAGCACTTTGCAAAAAAAAAACATTTGGTCGATAGGGAGCTGGATGAATTGTTTTATTTTTCTGACGTCTTAGGAGAGCTGATTCTGGAACACAGAATACAATTCTTAAAATATAAATGAGGAATCTTTTATCAAAGTCAGATTGTCCACAGATTCACGATTGAAATTGTGATTCACAAAGTTCGAGTTTCGCACTCTCATACTATAACGACATTAGACACTTTCTAAGGAATCTGTATTATCGTCAGAAGATGACAGAATTTCTTAACTTCTTTGCAAACAAGAAGGAGCTATAAATTTTTTTATGTTAATTTTTTTCAACAAAAATTTAATTACAAAACTTTTTAATTCGTAGCTCAATCTGATCTGTACAGACATTCAGAAATTTTTATAACATCTGGCATAATAATGCGTTTATTTCTGTAAAAGATTCTTCTATAATGTAGTTTTAAATTTTTTATATGAATCTTATTGTGTTTACCAACGAAATTGTGAAAAACTGCTAAGCTTGGGAGCACGATACCAATAATAATCTATTACCTCTCTCAATAAAGGAAACTGCCTGCAATGAGTTTCACTGTATAGTTGATAATTATGCTAAAAAAAATTTTATATGCCGACTTTCTCTTCTAATTTTAAACTATTTCGCGAATTTGTGTGACGAATTAAAAGAATTAAGCTTATTTGCCTGACGTAATTATATTATTAAATTTGGTTTTACGAATTTCATATCTTTCCATGACTGCGAAAGTTTTGATAATCCTAATTATTTGAGTTCTTGTCCAAATTATTTATTTTAATTAATTAAATTTTTTAAAGTATCGCCCGATTTTTAAAGTTCTTAGAATCATTAAAAATTTCACAACTTACGTTTTAAAATGTTAGTGTTGTTAGCCAGATAAAAAATTATTGTTTGTGCGACCCACTTGATAACGCACCATTGCATGCTCGTGAAGCAGGTGTAATGTACCCATGCGACCATCGCACATGCACTCTCCACTACTGGGCCGACATCAAACTTCACGCCCGCTACATAAAATTTTAAGCCCGCTCCATAAAACTTCATGTCTGGGAAATAAAAGCTTACAACGATAGAGAAAATAATATTAACAAATATTTATTAGCCAATGAATGGTCACGTGACTTACTCTAGTCAATTTTATTCGTTCGTGACAATGACATCGGGCAAAAATAGTCGTATTTTCTTGGTTTTTGGGGTATGGGCCCTCTCGTTATGCACATATTAGCTATTAATTGTATACGTATACGTTAGTTAAACTGTGTCTCGGAGTTTAAATTATTCAAATGGTCGCCTTGGACTACTATTAGAAGTTTATCCTTTATAAAACAAGATAAAAAAAGAAGCCGATCGCGCACTTAGCGTGCTATTGAGTGGGCATGGGTCCAATCTGCAAAACTATTATTGCCATGCAATTTATTAATTATATGCTTGATTCTAATTAACATAAATACTTTGTATTTAATTCTTTTTTAGCAATTCTTCTATTTTGCGTATCTTTTGACCTCACCCACTCTATCGAAAGTTTTTGGGATATTTAATCACAGGGAATGTATAAAAAATATGAAATAGTTGGTTAGCTTACATGAAAACTATCTGGCGCTATTGAGGTAACTTTGTCTTATGTACGAGTCCAAGTTCAAGACAAATTAAATTAAAATTTAATCTAACAAAATAATTGGTATTATATTTTTTGAGACTCTAAAACACAAATTAAAATGATATGTTCGGTGAGTACATTTTTTTGCCCTGCCCTAAACTCTTAGCTCTGCCTTATGAACATCGGATGCAGGCTCGAAGGGAAGAAAGAATCTGTAACTGTAGTCTTCCTCTCTTGTTATTGGAATTAGCTCTTCCTGGTTATATATGCTTACTTTCACCCTTACGCAAGCATGTGATTCAGCAGTATTATGAGTACAATGCAGAAATGGATGCAACAATCGATATACAGCTGGAAAGACCATTCCAATAATAAACCTTGATCTCACTGCCACATTATATAGCCCATCATCTGCATACTCATCTATACGTACAGCTCTATTCGAAATACTTTGAATATAAAGAACATTTGGTTGTAAGGGAGCTGGATGAATTGTTACATTTTGCTGACGTCTTAGCCTAAACAACTCTGAAACAAAAAAAACAATTACCACAATACAAATGAGGAAGTTTTAAACAAAAATGGTAATTTTCCTGTCCAAATGCATCTTTAACGTATAATTTAATAGGAAAACAAAGAAACTAGCGTTCCCTTGTACTTATAATTTCAAATTTTTTTAATGAAACCATTAAAACTATGATAGTCAAGAGTCCGAATTTTGCACTATAAAATTTTAATGCCTTTATACTTTCCACATTATACAATTCGTTTCAAGTCGTTCATATAAATATTATTTATTTACCAAAAAATCATGGAAAACTGCTAAGCTCAGGAGCACGCTACTCACAATAATCTTTAGTATCTCTCAAGAAAGGAAACTACGTTTGATGAGTTTCATTGTATTAAAATTATTCTTACGAAAAAATATATCTTTATACACCCGATTTCTTTTTTGCAATTAAAAATTATTTCGTAAATTTGTAAATTGAGCATCATTTTCCTAGTCATTAAGGAGATTAGGGGTTATATACCTTTTTTTTGTCAAAAAATCGAAAAAATTTTGTTTCGTTCATCTGAAAGTAAAACTCCTTGATAACATTCCTCCCAATTTCCATAGAGATCAGATCAATAGATCGAAACTTGCAGCTTAGCAGGCGATCGCTCTGCCTTTACTGTAAACATTCCCATCCCCCCTCCTCCCCAGAAGCGAAACACATGAATTGCGATGTTTCCGCGCATAACTGTTCCAAACTCGACCATATAAATGCTTTATAATCACTTGTATACGAGCTTTCGAAGCGTTAGCATCGAAGAATCGATGTTTGCATAAACTAAACTTTAAACTTCAAACTTGCTTATCTCGAAATGTTGTTTTTGCAAAAATGCCTTTGCCGTGATCGCGATTGCCGAAACCATTTAGGGACCTGGCTCCAATCTAAGATGATTTGCTCAGCGTACGTATCATTTGTTTCTTTGAAACCACAACTATCTAAAGAGTCAACCGAGCTGGTGGACTACACCTATATGAATGAACGTCACGGCTCTTCGGATGTAATCCTTAAGCTCATCACTCTTCTTAAGGAATTAAGGATGTCAACGACAGTGATGAGTATTCGCAAAGTGTTCAAAGGATGGCATGTATTGCTGGCCACATACCTATCCGATCATTAACACACATGCATCTCCTTAAGAATGAATATAACTGCAAAAAGGTATGCACAAAGCCTAAACGGTTCTAGAAAATTACTCTGGACGCCTTTTTAACATTTCTGAAAAGAATAGGAATTGGAACTCGTAAAGCACAGCCTTTAAAAATATAATTAGGAAAAAAAGAAAGCCATAATGGTGTCTCGTATTGTGAGGGAATCGAGAATGTACCTCACACTGTGAAACTTTATAGAACCTTGAAGCTAACTCATTATGTCAAATAAAATCCTTAATGTTTCCTTTAAGGAAAAGCAGATAAGCTGTAACTATAGTGAAACTCATAGAGTTAGCGCTCAACATATTAGAGAAATTCTGCAGGCGCTATTCTTTGTCCTTTAACTCGATCAAGGTGATACTCATGCATTTTACCAGAAGAAGAAAGCTTCCTGAACTTAGAGATTTTAAGTTCTATCGTAGGGAAGTAGAATTTCCATAGTCAACTAAGTATTTAAAAGTATTATTTGACCCTTAATTAACCTGGAGGCAAACAATGTTGATTGCAATTTTAAGAAAGGCTAAGATGACTTTATGGTCCTGTAGATGTACAGTAGGGAAAACCTAGGTGCTAAAACCTATGATTATTTACTATTTATATACTGGGAAGCCTTAAAGCAGTTTTTTGCTTAGTAATATTTCATTCAAACGTTTACAGTTGTTTTGCATTTTCTAAATTCTCTATTTAAAAATTTAAGTTCATCAGCATTTTATTTTTAATTGTATCCATGCTTCATGCTTTTGTCTGGTTTTATATCTGTTATAGTGATTCATTTAGTCGAAATATATTCTTTAATTTTTCACCTTCTCTAGTTTCTCCCATACGTAAAAGAATTTAGTGAACTACCAACTCATACTTTTTTTAAAAAATATATTATTATATTTACCAACAAAATTGGGCAAAACAGCCAAGCTTAGAAGCACGATACCATTAACAATCTTCATATTCTCTTACTAATGAATTTAATTTTTGTGTACTGCGCGGTATAACTAATCAATATGCTAAGAAAAATGGTATACGCACTATGTCTTTCGTAATTTGTAACTGCTGAGCAAATATTTGAGAGAAATTTGAGGGGAAAAGTTTATTTACCTGACTTACATAATTTTAATTTAGTTTTACTAATGTTATCTCTTTCAAAGATATGCTTTAGGTTTGCAAGTCAAATCTCTTGAACCAATTATGATGAGGAAATTAAAGTAGAATTTTAATTACTGATGATAATATCTCCTAGCCATTTTTTCATTTTCGAAACCACGTGGTAATTTTAGGTTAGGAAGAAAGAAAGAAAAAAATGCATACACAACCATATGGTTTTCAAAATAATGACTGAAGAGAATAAAAAAATTTGCTTCTTATTCCCAGAAAAATATTTTAAAATTAATTTAGATTGTTAAGAAAATTTAAAGTTATTTTCTGGAATATATAATTACTTTTTATTTCTTTTGCAAAATTAAAGAAAATTGTTGTTTAAAAAATGTCCATGTTTCAAACAATGAAATAAAATTATATTTGTTTTTAAATTAGGCATGAACTAAAGTTATTTGAATCTAAAATGTTAAGGTTATGTAAAATGATTTATAAAATCAAGAAATTATGACTAGTTTTTGAAAAGATCTCTAGTTGAAATTTTCAAATAAATATTTTAGTAATTAAAAAAAACATAATTTTTCGCAATTACCAAATTTGGAAAAATCTTATCTCAAGATTTTCGAGTATAACTTTTCATTTTAATAGAATTTTTTGGTAATTTCTTAACTGTCATTTATTTTCTTCTAGAATCCCTTTTTCAGAATAAAAAAATAATTTTAAATTCAACCAGACATCTTGAGACAATTTCATTGTTCTCCTAAAAGCTTTCAACATTCTTAAAACGCTTCTAACTTTTTGTTCATAATATGCAAAAATCTACATTTCGTTTTAAAAATTTCTGAATCTTTTCAAGATTTCTAATATTTTTGATTATTTTTGAAACTACTGAAACTTCAACAAATAAAAAAAATAACCTCAAAAAATTGTTTTCTTTTTTCGATGTTAATTTAAAAACAAGTATAAGTATTAGGCTTTATCTCGTAAAAATAGTTATGCAGAAAACAAAATTTCAAATGAATTCATTAAAATAAATAAATTTAGTTAGAATGCATAATTTTAAAATCTACTGATTTATTGATCTGCAAATTTTCCTGTCTTTATGTTGTAGAACCCAGTTGGAATATTTTAAAACCAAGGCAATAATTATGATGAAAAATTATTTGTTATAATTTGCTTATCATTTTCTCATGCCCTGACATAAGAGAACTGATGTCATTGTTTTCATAAAATTGTTTGTCTTCGATTACAGTTTCTGCCGAAATTACTTCAACTAATTACCGTATAAAAGACTGAAATGAAAAAATGTTGAGAGTCGACAATTACATAAAACTCGAATAAGGTCCTACTCTTTTTCCCTAGTATCCCAAAAGTGTTACCAAATAAATTTTTTCTTTTGGATTTTTCCAAGATCTTGACATTGACCTCTTATTTTAGGAATAAATTGAGTTGTATACTCAGCTTCGTTCTGAATCATGCCTTGAAGTTTCCGACTTTGAATGTAATCCAAATGTCATATCGAATGCAGCTAAATCAATTTTTTAAATAATTATAATGTTAGAAACTGTTTTAGGATTCAATAAAATCTCAAGGAACTCCTAAAATTATGCCTTTAATGATTTCACAGCCTCTCATTTTATCTATTTTGTTTTCCTACGACGAGCAAACAAAATATCTTCGGGTTTAGAAACGATCCAGGTCACTGAAGAACCAACACGGAAAAGTCGCGAAAAAGCCCGCAGAACCGTTTTCGCAGAAATAATTAGCTGTCAAGTACCCAATGGTCCACACAGAAATTTTTGTGAGATATGATACAAGCCAGGGTGTATGGGTTCTGGATTGCGATCCGACTTGATCTAAAGACAAGGATTAGTATTGGTAGTGGTGCGGTTTCAAGACGGTTCCAGAGGACCCGTCGCTTGAAAGCTGGTAAAAAGTGAGCCAGTTCGACGGGATTCGCCGCTCTTCGGAGGTAAGCCACTTCCAGAGGAACCGCTGCTCGTTGTTCCGTCAATGCTGGAGATCGTCTGCTCAGGCTGAGCGACCTGAAAGCGGTGCACGAACTGCAAGGCATTTTAGAAATTGAAAGAGGCGGTAGGGAAAAGGAAGCTCAGGAGTGAGTAAGATAGAGAGAGATTCGCGGATCAATGAGAAAAGCAGACCGGCCTCAGAAGAAAAGAATAGCAAAATGTTAGCAGAGCCGTGAGAAAGGCAGACAAACCTCGCAAAGAAAGATAGTGAGAGTTCTGCGGAGCTGTGATAAAAGGAGACGAGCTCGGAGGAGAGATAGAGAAAGATAGAGATGGAAGCTTGCGGAGCTGCGGCGAGCTAACCGGCCACGAAAGTAAGGTAAAGAGAGAGAAAAAGAGAGTTTTGCGAAGCTGCAAGAGCGTACCAATCACTAAAAAGTAGAGTAAGAGAGAGAGAGAGATGGAGAGAGAGAGGGAGAGAGAGAGAAAGAGAAACAGATCAGGTGGAGCTACAGGAGAGCTTACTGATCACTTCTGGAGGAAGAGAGAGGAGAGTAAAAGTACACTGTGAATTGATTTGAATTTAGTTTACTCTTATTTCCAAAAAATGGTACATGTAACGGTGAATATCGGAGGATGCTTACTCCTCGTCGAATGTCGAAGCGAGAGTGTGTGTGGAAACAATCAGGCGCACCGTCTTTTAAAGACTCCGTGCTAGAATAAAACAACACCATGATGATTCTAGGTAAAGCCCAAGAACCATAAGGTAATAGCTAAAAACCAGGTTTAAACTGGGCTTTAATTTTATTGGCATTAAACTGAATGGAACTGTTTAAATAATTGACTGTTTTGATGAGGAGAATATTTGTGCTCGAGAAGTTGACAAACATGAATAAAGGATTTTTAGCAACATCTAGATTTTTTTGTGTGATCAGAAGTGTTTCAAATGAACGCCATCTTTTTATTTTATGAAACACATAGCCGCTAACTAAGTTAATTGAAATGTCAAGAACAAAAGAGAGATAATTGCATGGATATGTGTGAAAGAATATATAAAGGCTGGAGGTTTGTTAAACGTCTTAGAACAGATATTTCCTAAAGAAGAAAGCACAATTTCCACATTTCTGAAATGACTAAGGGCCATAAGACGTAAATCACGAATTAGAAAGAAAAGGAAAACTGCCCTTTCCTTTTCTATGGGAGCATACATAGAAGAAGAAAGGTGTAAATTGTAAATAGTGCAAATACCGATCCCTCACTTTCAAAAAAACATGTGTCTCGGCATTATCATAGGAGTTCGGATTAATCATTGACTTGCAAAGATTTCTGTACTTGCATAAAAAATAATTTATTGTAGACATTTTACTAAAAGTTTCCGCTATGACAATCATTTTCGGAAATTTCCAAGTTAAAACTTCGCGTGGATTATTCTCAAATCACCTGCTAACTTTATAGCCATGGCGACTTTTAAACACTCAGTCTGCCGTGAACATTATTTTGGCGTATACGGTGTTCTCAGTTGGCAATTTGGCCATCAGTTTGATGATTAATGTTCGGTATGATCTTGCTGGAGTATTTCGTAGGCGTAAGTATAATATAACTCAATACTTATTGCCGCTTCTTTAAATATAAAGTCAGCATATGACACTTCGCATATACATTAACCTCCTCCAGGGTAATGTCAGGTATACTTTACCCACCTTTGAATTATCCTCACTCTATCCGACTTTACGCCGAATTAATGATTACCTGGAATATTTCTATATTCACAGTTCAATAACAGACGCGTATAAAATGAAAGGTTTTAACATTTTCTAATCAAATAATTATGCAATAAAAGCTAACAATCTTCAAAATTTTAGACTTTAGTGTATTGAAGTGTGTAAAGGTTTTATGATTAAAAATATAAACTGGAGCTCTCATTTTTCAGGCAATAAATTAAAATTAATTTTTACATTTAAATTCTCTTTTTCTAAATTAAGATGGTAAATATCTAAATTTTTTGTCTGCATGGATCCTTTTCAGCTTAATTATTTTATCCGAAGTATTTCATTTATAATTTCATATTTTGAATTAACTGTCATATATTGATGTATACTATAAAATTTTAATCTTTTTAAACAAAAAATTTCAAATTGACTTAGAGACAATTTGAATATTATATAATGTAGAAATATTTTAATAATATTGGTAATTAAAGGAAATCAGTTAATTCGGAAACAATTTGTTTAAAATTTTTTTACTTTAAAAATAGTTTACAAATTTTTGATTATTGTTCACTTTTTAACATGTGAACTAGAGTTCTGTTTTGAAAAATTAACAATTAACATGTACTTAGACCTTATCAAGTTAAAATATCTCTTAAACAAGATTTTGAAGTTTATTTTTTTCAATTTGTGATCTTCAAATTTTTAAGTAAGTTTTAAAAATGAAGAACCTAAATGAAAAAAGCTACTTATTTAACTGAACTAAAAAAAATTTGACTTATTTTAAATTAAATTATATCATGGCATATATTGTTGCCAAAAAACTGTACACAATAATCCCGGAAAAAATTTAAAAAATGACTTTCTTCGCAGCCCGTGGCAATAAATGATCACATATTTAATTATTTTATTTTTAATTAGAGATTGGTTTCTGTTAAAATAATGATTTAACAAATTGGTACTATTAATGCATATTTTAATAAATCTAGTTGATCATTATCAGTGCTTCACACTAAAAACAATCCTTCCTTTCAACTAAGATAAATATAATTTCAAAAATTAAGACAATTTTTTCTTCCAATTTTTAACAAAATATAAATTAAATAGTGCATTAAAACATTACCTAATATTCAGAACAAAAATTTTATCTAAATTTATTAGCTTTGTTTTAAAATGATAAAATTTTCACAAATGGTCAAATTCAAGCAAATGTTGAAGTGCCACACATTAATTAAAATATGAAAATTTTTGAAATAGAACATCTAAATTTTAAAGTTTAAATCTTGAATTTTAAACTGTGAGAGTTTGGCCAAGCAAGGATTTCTATTTCAAACCATTCGGTTTCAAATTGTTAAGTATTGAGTATTTAACTTATTGGAGTTAATTTTAAACAAAATTCCCAATATTGCTAAATACTATACGTTTTTTAAAATTAATATAAAAGAGTAACGAATCTAAATGATTGGCTTTCTATGAACGGTCACAATACGAGCCGAGATTATAGTAGTTCTACGGCCAGTATTTAAGAAAACTCTAAAAAAATTGTTAAAATTATAATTACCCTTATTCTTTTGGGAACCTTGCTTTCTAATGCATCGTTTTCATATGTCCTCGAGAGGAATACAAGGAGTGGAGATACCACCCACAACAATAACAGCTGTCACATTCTGCGGGGCGGCTGCAGTGTACTTCGACAGGTACCCAGCAGAGGTGGTTTTCTTGCGCATGCAATATGCATGCGCAGTGGATGAGATTCCACGGAACGCAAAACGCTGATCCAGGCTCAGCGCTACCACATTGCGTGAAACCGAACTGGCAACTATCTCGCTTCCTCAGTCTTCTCCTCTCATTCTCCGTCTATTTAGTTTCAGTCTTCTCACACTAGTGGCGTTCAAAATCTCGCATGACGCAAAGGACGAAGACACCACTCTGGTTTTTTTCGCGAGTGTGCACTTGAAGCGAATAAATCTCCCAGATACCATTCAGTAAAAAATCCTGAGGAACTTGAACAGGAATTAACAAAAAGCTGTTAAGAAAGATGAGAGGAAACTAATTTTTCGCGCTTCAACGTCGCGTGCTGAACTGGTAAGTATGTACCGTTAAAATATACTAATATGCTTGCTTTTAATTAACATCAATACTCTGTATGTAATTATTTTTCAATAATTTATCTCTTTTTCATTTCTGGTGACCTCACCCACTCTACCGAAGGTTTTTGGGAAATTCAATCACGGGCAATGTATTGAAAATGTGAAATGGTTGGTTAGCTGACATCGAAAATTATCTGGCACAATTGAGGTAACTCTTTGTCTTATGTACGAGTCCAAGTAAAAGACAAATTAAATCAAAATTTAGTGAAACAAAATAATTGGTATTATATTTTTTGAGAGTCTAAGACACAAATTAAAATGTTTTGTTAGGTAAGAACATTATTTTTGGCTCTACCCTAAACTCTAATCTCTGCCTTATGGACATCGGATGTAGGCTCGAAGCGAGTGAAGAATCTGTAACTGTCATCTTCCTCTCTTGTTATTGGAATTAGCTCCTCCTGGTTATTTATGCCTACTTTAACCCTTACGCAAGCGTGTGCTTCAGCAGTATCATGAGTACAATGCAGGAATGGAAGCAACAAATGATCTCCAACTGAACAAACCATTCCAATGATAAACCCCGATCTCACTGCCACATCATATAGCCCATTCTCTGCATACTCATCTATACGTACAGCTCTATACCAATGACTTTGGAAAAAACGAACATTTGGACGAAGGGGAGCTGGATGAATTGTTACATTTGGCTGACGTCTTAGCCTCAGCAACTCTGAAACAAAGAAAACAATGCCCACAATATAAATGAGGAAGTTTTAAACAAAAATGGTAATTTCCCGGTCCAAATGAATTATTAACGTATAATTCAGAAGAAAAACAAAGAAACACGTTTTCTAAATTAAATAATTAGTTTCAAACCGTTCATATAAATATTACTTATTTGCCAAAAAATCATGGAAAACTGCTAAGCTCAGAAGCACGATAGTTACAATAATCTTCAGTATCTATCAATAAAGAAAACTACGTTTGATGAGTTTAACTCTATTACAATAATTCTTACAAAAAATATATAATATAATATAATAATATAAATAATATAAGAATTGCACAACCTTGCCCTTATTATGAATTTAAACAAAACGTAAGAAAAACTTATGAAAGCCGTTTTTGTTTGCTTCTCTGAACCCAATAAAAAATTTAAAATAAACATCGCAGGCTAGCCTTTCTAATCTAGGGAAAAAATTAAAAAATGAAACAAACAGCTTTCGCCTTAATACAAAAACCTTTGGTTTAAAGTGCAAAAGTTAGAGATTAGGAAACAAGAGTGTATCAGTCATTTATGATAGGTCATACGCGATATTAAATTTATTGGATTACCAATGATCTTTTTAGAGACTTGATAGCAATAAATATCAAACACAATTTAGGGACCTGGCTGTAATCTATGATGAGTGGCTCAACGTACGTACCATTTGTTTCTTTTAAACTACAACTATATAAATAGTAAATCAAGCTGTTGGACTACTTTTGAACATGACGGCTCTTCGGATGTGATGCTTAAGCACATAAATCTTCTTAAGGCATTAAGAATATCAACGACAGGGATGAGTCTTTATTCAAGAAGTTTTCAAAGGTATGCACAAACCGTAAAAAGTTCTAGAAAAGTATTCTGGACTCCTTTTTACCAGTTCTGAAAAGAATGGGAATTGGAATACGTACAGGGCAGCCTTTGAAAATATAATAACGAAATAAGGAAAATAATAATTGCGTCTCGCATTGTCCGGGAATCAAGAATGTACCTCACTTTCTTAAACTTTAAAGAACCTTGAGGGCTAACTCATTATGTCAAATAAAATCGTTAATGCTTGCTTTAAGGGAAATGGTTGAAATGGCTAATGAAATCCTTGAACACATGATAAAGGTAAGGGTGCACTTCCCATGTTCGGTGGATCGGTGTTCGATTACACAACTGAGTTGGTGACCCATGTGTGAAACCACTAAGGAAGACCAAGGATTAAGGACTAAGGAAGCTTTTAAAAAATTAGATGGACAGTTGAAAAATGCAAACCATTAAAAGCCGTAGAGGATGATAAAATACTTTCTACATTACTTCAAGAAGGGTATCAGTCTTCGTTAGGCCCATTCAGCAGTATATTTCGTGCATCCTCAGCAATTGTATATACTCCTGTGTAATGCAAGAAGGTTAAGACAATCTAATTTTGAAAACTTGGCAATGATACCTACTATGAGACGAAATTGTTTAGACCGATCAGCTTGATTTTGTTTTTTCTATAAACACTAGAGAAATTAATGGAACTCCACTTGAAAGAGGAAAGCCTGAGAGAAAAACCTCTCCATTGGACTCTATTTACCTCTCAAAAGGGCAGATTTACTAATTGAATCTATATAAATTTCTGATATAACACAAAGAGTTAGTAAAGCGCTAAACTGGCGGATTTACTCCATATTAAAAAGCAGAACAGTGATGACCTGATTCGTGTTTTAAAAAATTTGGTTTTCACAATCAAGGCTGTGTAGATAAGCTGCAACGATAGTGGAACTCATTGAGTTAGCGCTCAACATATTAGAGCAATTCTGCAGGGACCATTCTTTGTCCTTTAACCCGATCAAGGCGATGCTCACGCATTTTACCAGAAGAAGAAATCTTTCTGAACACAGAGATTTTAAGTTCTATCGTAGGGAAGTAGAAGTTTTAAAGTCAATGAAGTATTTAAAAGTATTATTTAATTCTGAATTAACCTGAAGGCAACCAATGTTGACGCAATGTTAAAAAATGAAAAAGAATTCAGTAAACTACCAACTCATACTTTTTAAAATATATATTATTATATTTACCAACAAAATTGGGCAAAACAGCCAAGCTTAGCAACACGATACCATTAACAAACTTCATATTCTCTTACTAAAGACAACAATTTTTGGTGAACTTCGCGGTATAACTGATCAATTTGCTAAGAAAATGGTATACGAACTACGTCTTTCGTAATTTATAATTACTTAGCAAATATTTGAGACAATTTGGAGGGGAAAGCTTAATTACCTGACTTACATTATTTTAATTTAGTTCTACCAATGTTATCTCTTTCGACGAAATGCTTAGGTTCTCTTAATCATCATATTTAAAATAAAACTTAATTTAATTAGAAATTGATTATTTTTCAGTGTAAACTACGCACTTTTTTCAAACCTATTATCACTGTTTCCATGGTCTGCTTAAAGATTCGATTTAGAATGTGAACCATTGTGTAACAAATGGAACCTCGATAAGTCGAAGCAAACCAACTGCTGCACAAGTTACAAATCCAAATGATGAACGCCTTTTAATTTGGCTTAATAAAAAATGTAAACAAAAAATAATACTGGACTTTCATCAATTTAGAGGAGAATAAGTTAGTTTAAAAAGATTTATTGTTTGAAATTTAATATAGGCGGTAGGAAAAACAAAATTAGATTTAAAGAGGGAATCTATATTAATCTCCTTTCGCTTTTGTAATCCTACATCTTCTTTTTGTAATGTGAAAACAGGTAAAATTTTAATTGTAACTCGGGTCGTTGATAACATCTTTTATTTCAGGTTTAAACTCTATTAGGAATGCTGCCGCTGCATCTATTAGGGGCCGATTTCCTGAATGAAAAATTGTCAGCTAAAAAAATATTTTAAAAATTGAACAGTTGCAGATAGATTTTAATGACTGAGATTTAGTGGTACACTTTAATTGATCAATAATTGCAAAGGTCTCATAAAATATTATGATTTGCAGAGTAAACTTATTTAGGAATATCTACAAAAAATAATCAAGCTAACCAGTTATGGCGAGGAAATTGAAGTAGAATTTCAATTACGGATGATAACATCTCTTCCTATTCCTTTATTTTCAAAACCACGTGTTAATTTTATGTTAGGAAGAAAGAAAGGAAAAAATGTATATACAACCATAGATTAAGTAAAAATAATATTTATGCGCGAACTGAATAGTTTTTCAAAATAATGACTGAAACAAGCCAGGCGCAAAAGGCGCTATACATGGCGGTAAATTTGGAACTGTGCTGAGTAAAACTTATTTAAAAATAGAGAAAATTATAAAAATGGTAAAATTTCTGCTATTGCACATAGCACAATTATTTATCTTAAAAAGGGCATTATAGAAAAAATTGAATCAGAATTCGGAAGTCAGGAAGTCTTAAAAGGAAACTTTTTTGTCTTAAAAGAATGTTAAGAAAAATTCTAAAAGTTTTAAAATTCATTTCGAACATTTAAATATCTTAGAAATATGCATTTTAAAAAATTTTTAATTAAAAAATTATAAAAATTTGAAGAAAAAATAGATTTTTTAAATTTTGCAAAGGAGAAACTTTTTATGAACTTGGTTATTTTCTGGAAGATTTCAGTACAATTTTTTTATTTTGTACAATTGAAAAAAGTTGTAGTTTAAAAAATGTCCATGTTTCAAAGAAGGAGATAAAATTATACTTGTTTTTAAATGAAGCATGATCTAAATTTATTACAAGCCAAAAAGTTAAGGTTATTTAAAATAATTTATAAAACCAAGAAAAATATTTTATTTATAATCATGACAAGTTTTAGAAAATATCTCTAGTTGAAATTTTTAAATAAATATTTCAGCAATTGAAAAATACATGAGTCTTTCTGATTACTAAATGTTGAAAAATCATATCTCGAGATTTTCGAGTCTAACTTTTAATTGCAATATAATTTTTGGTAATTTCTTAGCTCTGATTTATTTTCATAAAATTTTTGTGAGGTATGATACTAAGAGACAGGGATTGGTATTGGAAGTGGTGCGGTTTCAAGCTGGTTCTCAGAGGACGCATCGGTTGAAAGCTGGTAAGAAGGGAGCCGGTTCGAAGGGATCCTCCGCTCTTCGGAGGTGAGCCGCTTCTAGAGGAATTACTGCTCATTGCTTCGTCGGTGCTGGAGATTGTCTGCTCAGCCAGAGCGAGCTGGAAGCGGTGCACGAACCGGAAGGAGTTTTAGGAATTGAAAGAGGCGGTAGGGAAAAGGAAGCTCAGGAGTGATTAAGATAGAAAGAGGTTCGCGGAGCTGTGAGAAAGGCAGACCGACCTCAGAAGATAAGAATAGCAAAAGGTTTGCGGAGCCGTGAGTAAGGGAGACGACCTTGAAGGCGAGATAGCGAAAGATAGAGATGGAGGCTTGCAGAGCTGCGGTGAACGTACCGACCTCGGACGAAAAGAATAGAGAGAGGTTTGCGATGCTGCAAAAGCGTACCAACCTCGGAAAAGTAGAGTATGAGAGAAAAGGAGAGAGTGTTTAGTTTACTCTTATTTAAAAACAAAATGATACACGTACTCTGAATATCGGATAATGGTTAGGCTTCGTCGAATGTCGAAGCGAGAATGTGTGGAAACAATCGGGTGCACCGTCTTCTAAAGTCGCCGTGCGAGAGCCAGTGGTTGGCGCAGAGCTCTCGGCGAATAACCGGGAAGGTGGAGGGGCGTTTCGGTTGCCTCGGCATCAACAAAACCAAATTAAAAAGTAAAATATACAGGGATAAAAAGTTAAATCGTAGCAATGAATACTAATTTAAATATATAGTTTATAAAATATAAGTTAAAGAAAATTAATAATAATGAAAGAAAAGGAAACTTTAATATATAAAGTAATATATATAAAAAACAGAAAGTAAATAAAAACATAGTACTAGATGAAAAATAGAAAACATATGAAATAGTATTTAAAATAATATTCTAGGAAACATACGAAAGAAATTACGAGGTGAGATTAAAATTATTATTCACTACTTCCGAGGCTATTTCAGTTAATAGATATTATTATTTTACTAAGGAAATTCCAGTTATTTTTTCAAGCAAATCAATAATATTATATCTTTAATTAAATGTTAAAGTTCGCCGCCACTGGCCGTTTTCCTTTGACCGGAAAGAAGGAGAGAGAGAGAGAGAGGAAGAGAGAAGAAATGCAGACGCATTCCTTCACGGCTTGGCGAGATCGTCAAAATGCCATTGGGAAGCAATTTAACCTGGAAGGTTTTACCAGCTCGGGTTAATGTTCAGTAAGCACGAGCGGGGATTTATTCTTGGCAAACTGCTTTCCAATGGTTGTCAATTTATAGGACCTAGTGGAATATATCCGATATTTTTAAAACTGTAACGCTTATCATTTCGAAGTAATAAAATACGTGTATTTTTTTGTATCTTAAAGACGAAAAGAAATAGTTTGGCGGTTTTATTTTTTAGATGTAAATACGATATAGAATCACCCATATACATAATTAGTATTTGTTTTAGAACCTTAAGAAATACATTGCTTCATGAGGCAAATACACACATCTCACTTTTTATGTTAGGTGCGCAACATGTTTTTATCTGTACCCTACTCTCTTAGCTCTGCCAGATGGATATCGGATATTGGTTCGAATCGATGAAAGAATCTGAAACTTTTGATTTCTTCGCTTTTTATTGGAATTAGCTCATCTTGGTTATGTATGCTTACTTTAACCCTCATGCAAGCATGCTCTTCAGCCGTATTATGTGTGCAATGCAGGAATGGATACACAAATTTTTCTTCTCCTGGAGGAATGAATCCAATGATGATCTCTGATCTCACTCCCACATAATATAACCCGTTATCTGAATAATCAGCTATATCTAAAGTCCTATTAGAAACACTTTGGAAAAAATGAACGTTTGGTTGACAGGGAGCTGGATGAATTGGTTCATTTTGCTGACGTCTTAGCAGAAATAATTCTGGAACACAGAATACAATTGCTAAAATATAGATGAGAAATATTTAATCAAAATTAGATTGTCTTTAGATTTAAAATTGAAAAGTAATCTATATAATCATCAGAGCGTGACAGAATGTATTAACGTCTTTAGAGACTAGAAGGAGCTACGAATTGTTTCCTTTTGAGAAAATTTTTGGAGGAAAAATTTAATTTAAAAATTTTTTAATTCATAGCTCAATCTGATCTGTAAAGACGCTAAGAAATTCTTGTAAAACCTGGCATAATATTGAGTGTATTTCTGCAAAAGATTCTTTTATAATGTAGTTTTAAATTTTTTCTGTAAAGCTTATTGCTTTTACCAACAAAACCTTCTCGAGGACCACGCTGTCAACACTACCATGTACTTTTTTGTGCATGTAGGTGGATAAGGTGCTTTGCCGTAGGGCGCCGGGGTCTTCTTGATTTGATCAAGCTTCACATTGAGGGCGTTAATACATGTAGCCTAATGAAGCAGCACCCCAATAAGAATATATAAGAGCTTGAGGTTTGGTAAATGTCTTAGAATAGCTATTTCTAGAAGAAGAAAGCTCGGTCAGAAGAAGGTTCCTGATAAAACACACAGTGTAAGTAAAGCGGTAAATTGGCAGATGCACTTCATCTTAAACAGCAGAACAGTGATAACCTGATTCGTGTTTTGAAAAATCAGGTTTTTACAATCAAGGATGTCCAGATAAGCTGTAACGATAGTGGAACTCATAGAGTTAGCGCTCAACATATTAGAGCAATTCTTCAGGGACCATTCTTTGTCCTTTAACCTGACCAAATCAATACTCGTGAATTTTACCAGAAGAAGAAAGCCCTCTAAACTTAGAGATTTTAAGTTCTATCGTAGGAAAGTAGAACTTTTAAAGTCAACAAAGTATTTAAAAGTATTATTTGACCCTAAATTAACCTGGATGCAATCAATGTTGACGCAATGTTCAGTAAGGCTAAGATGACTCTTTGATCCTCCAGGTGCACGGTAGGGAAAACCTGGGGGCTAAAACCTATGATTATTTACTAGTAATATACTGGGAAGCCTTGAAGCAGCTTTTTACTTTATAATATTTCAGTTGGACGTTTAAAGTTGTTTTGCGTTTCCTTAGTTTTCGACCTAAGAATGTAGGTTTATAAGCTTTTTATTTTAAATTGTATGCATGCTTTAAGCTTAATTTATGTTTTTTTATCTGTTATATTGATTAATCGAATTGTTTCTATCAATATTAGAAATAATTTGCAAGATTAAATAAGTAATTTTGAACACTTTCATAACAATTTCATAATTTTCATGATTTGTCACCTTCTCTGGTTTCTCTGATGCGTGAAAGAATTTAGTAAACTACTAACTCATAATTTTTTTAAATATATATTATTATATTTACCAACAAAATTGGGCAAAACAGCCAAGCTGAGAAATCCGGTAGCATTAACAATCTTCATATTCTCTTACTAAAGAAAACAATTTTTGGTGAACTTCGTGGGTATAAGCACTACATCTTTCGCAATTTGTAATTACTAAGCAAATATTTAAGACACATTGGAGGGCGAAGCTTATTTACCTGACTTACATTATTTTAATTTAGTTCTACCAAGGTTATCTCTTTCGACGATATTATTAGGTTTTCTTAAGCTTCCGTTACTCGCATGTATGTTACTGGTGTGTATGTCTGGAAAGTCATGGTCAACATTGATACGTTTGAAAAACTTAAAAAGTGCCTTTTTATAATAAAACTTAGGGGTAGTTACGAGTAACGAAAGGTTAAAGATTCGATTTAGAATGGGAACCATATTGTAATCAATTTGGTGCGATGGAGAACAAGTATTTTTATTAAGACACATTTTGAAGTTTAAAAAGTGCGAATTTGAAACTAGCAAATAAAAGCAAAATGTTATTTTACACAAATTTTACTGTAGAAATAAGAATTCATTGACAGCGTTTAGGAGTTTTTTCTTACAAACTAAAATTTCTTTCTTTAAAGTTAGTCTCCATCTCGCTTTAAGTGCAGATTCAAACCTTTTGCATATTCTTTTATGGATATATTTGATATATAATTATATTACTTTATAATTATAGAACAACCTACTGTACCTATTAGTCGAAATAAAATATAATTTGGCAGCTAAATTATCGCTGAAGCTAATACTGCTCTTTCTCTGATTTGTTCCCTGAAGATGGTGATCTCTGGTATTTGAACCGTGTAATTTAAAAAAGGGTGATCTGCCTGGTTAGTGACAAAAGAAGTCATGATACGGCGAGACGACATGCGAGACAGCATCAAATGTTTAGTGCGTGATTAGCTACATAACATCAAATACAAAGTTGACACCAAAAGTTAGGGAACTTGCTCGAAACTGGGGAAACGAAAATAAGACGCTGAACGAGTATAAACTGTTGACTATGAAGCTTCACTGAACTCTTTTGTAACTTTTGCCAGAGACAACTGATGCACCGTCCAGATAAGGAGTGCCGACTAATTACTGCGGAAGAAGTGAAGAAAATTATCGCTAGAACTAAGAACTTTTCAGCTCCTGGGCCACTTAAAATCAACAACATTTGGTGAAAGAAGTTCACTTTAACGCAACAACATCTAGCTCGTATATTTACTACTTTCTTAAACAGAGAAAAACCCATCACTCAGTGTTTAGTGGAAGGATGCACGTTACTGATCCCCAAAACCGAAGATTTTGTCAAGTCTAAAGAACTACCGGCCCATGGCTTGTTTAAACACGAAATACAAGTTAATTACTGGCGTCCTCAAATAAAAATCTATCCAGCTGATATGGAGTGCAATAGTTGATCAACGCAGATGAAAGAAAGGTCTGGCACTTTGCAGAGAGAACATGTTAATAGACAGGTGTATTCCCCAGGATTCCATTAGGTATCGACTCAATCTGTACATGGCGTAGATTGACTACTGAAAGGCATTCGATAACACGAACTATAAGCTACTTATCAAGCTCCTTGATTGCCTAGAGAGGATCCTGAAATGTTTAGATGTGTGAAAGAGCTTTGGCTCTTGAAAAAAGAACCTTAAAATCGTTGTAGAAGCGGTAAATAGATACTCTGAAGTAACTGAAGCAATCGAGATGAGCTATAGACTAGACAAGTGTGACTGCGTCGAGTTACACCAAGAAAGAATAGAAAATAGTCATCACATGACGACCAGGATCTTCAACTCATAGGTAGAGATAACATTCAACACGTGGAAAATATAGAAATATATGCTTATCTTGGAAAGCCAAAATGTGCGTCTGTTAAAAACAGCCCTTGAAAGAAAGGTATCGGCTAATTCTACGAAAACTTTGGAAATCCGTATTATCTAGAAAGAATAAGATCCAGGTGAATAATATTCTGGCACGTTTGGTTATACGAAATGATACCTTAATGTGTTGAAGAAACTCGACCGCCGCACAAGTTACAAATCCAAACGATAAAAACCTTTTTATTTTGCTTAATAAAAAAATTTAAACAAAGAATAATCCTGAAATTTTATAAATTTAGAGGAAAAACTGTTTACACAGCCATAGTTTAATTAAAAATAATAGTTATGCGCACACTAAGTGGGTTTTTTGAAAATAATGACTGAACGTTCTACGTGCATCCTTGTCCGAGGTGTTCAACTAAAGATTACTGAGTATCTTAGCAAACGCCAGGCGCAGAAGGCGCTCTACATGGCGGAAAATTTGAAAGTGTAAAGAGTAAAAATTGTTTGAAAAAAAGGGAAAGAAGTGGATTTGGTTGGTTTCCTTCTTAGTATTCTTTCATCTTTTTTATTTTTGACCAGAAGGAAGAGAGATTTCTTTTTTCTATTTTAGGAGAAAAAATTTTTCATTCTGATTGAAATGGGAGCATATTATGGTGGTAGTCTAAATTTGGTCGTTGCGTTCTCGGTTTTATTTTCTGGTATTCTTTACATTAAATTTAAACACGCGGAGACTGAAAGCGAGAGTTTGATGTAGTAAAATTTTGCGCCTAAATTATATCTACAAATATTACTTCGGACCACTTAACGCTAAAATGCGTATTTTGGGTTCAAATCGTGAAAAAAACATTGAAAATGAACACATTAAATTTATGGAAAAACTACACCATTTAAAACAAGGTAATTAAAATACGTATATTTTAATACCAATACATATTATGAATCGTAATCATATAAATTTGTCTAAATCAAACTCTTTTTATGCTAGCAGAGAATAAAAATTAGTAAAGATAAGTCTTCGTTAAAGATGAAGGAGCTTTGACAAAATACCATTTACAATCACCCAATTGCAGTTGTTAATTTTTTTACCTTTAATTTGAAAATACCTGCGCTAGAATTTGGGGGGAAATACAAAGACCGCGGGCGAAATTTTTTTTTTGTTTCCATTAATAAGAAGTGGTACTTGGGTCTTCGTGATCTTTTTCCGAGTAATCTGGTATGGGGAATGCAGCTGACAAGTAGGCACGGGTGAGGCCTAATATTTCCAATACTGATATCGTTTATAGGGTCTGCTAAGTAATTATTAGCAGTAAAGGGAACTAATATCTCGTCAACGTGCTGGCTGTAGTAGAAGCCGCTGACTCTAATGTGCAATTGAACTGTTTCCGATTATGAAGAGCGTCCCTCCTGGTTTGATGAAATATGTTATCCATCGTTAGTTGCTGATAAAAGTTGACAATCTCGGGCTGTTGGTTCCACGTTTCTAGGTCAAGAAGCCATATTAACCGTGGTGGAAGTTCTCAGGATAAAGTTTAGCGTCACTTTGTGGTTTGGTACTCTCTGAAAGTGGAACACTTAACGGTTGTTTACTAAGTCCGGAAGTCTAAATGTGATGTTGTTTCGTCTTGATATAGCGGTTGGCTAGCGTGTATGCTAAAGTCCAGGTAAGTGGTGGCCTACCTTGCTGGCAATATCGCACGAGGGTGATGTCACCACGCTATTTGAAGGCTCAACTGATGATCCAGAAGCAGCGTCGTCGAATTCTGAATTAAACTAGGACATCTAATGAGGTTATTGGGTGCTCGTTATGCCTCAGAATACTAGGCTTTCGTTCTGGGTTTGCTAGTTTCAGCAGCCACTCGTTCTTATGCAAACTTCTTCGGTCTTAGTTGGATGAGGAAATCGCTTAAAGAGGGAAGGCCTAAACTCCGTTCTAGGAAATATAAGATGGTAGCGATTAGCTAAAAGTTAAGATATAAGTTTCTAAAAAGAAAGGGAGAATGGCGTTTCTCTAGGAAAGTAGGATGATTTCTGATGTTTTTTTACCTTTAAGAAGCTCACATTATCTCATGCGTCTGAAAAATACACCACAATATTATCTTAGAAACGCAAACATTTTTTGGGTGTAACCTACTCTCTATGCTCTGCCACGCAAATACCAGATACTGGCTCAAATCGATGAAAGAATCTGAAAATGTTGTTCTCCTCCTTCGTAAGAGGAATTAGCTTCTCTTAGTTATCTATGCTTACTTTAACCCTTATGCAATGATTGACTTCAGAAATATTGGGATGGGTACAATGTAGGAATGGACACAAGCATCGGGTTGCCAGGGGAAAAATCAATTTAACAATACATCCAGACTGTACTTCTACTAAATAGAAGCCATTGATTCTCTGTTCAGCTACAAGGGAAGTTACATTAGAAGCAGATAGAAAAAGATAAACATTTGGTCAATAGGGAGCCGGAGAAATGGCTGCATTACTTCGGGGATCTTTAGCCCACAGCAGAAGTCTTATCATAGATAATTCTGGAAGAAGAATAAGCCAAAAGCCAAAAAGAAGCCAAAGAAAAAGTGCAGGATCTAAAATAGCTAACGGAAGGATGGCTGTTTTAATCGAGGGTAACAATTTATGGTCATTTCTTGGGTTACAAGTATTTTATGTGGTCATTAAAATTAAAAATTTGGAATACTTAAACACAAAATATGGTCACTTAAGTCATGAAAACTGAACTGCAAATTAAGTCAACTATTTGCAAAGTAGATTAGAGGGACAAAGCTGATTAGTCTAATCCAATTATAATCTCTAAATTTGTTTTTATTATTTTCACGTCTTCCGATGATGGCTTTGGTTGTCTTATTGTTAATTACATAAGCTAAAAAAAATTTTCTTTTGAATAGGATAGAAGCTGTCATACTTCTCTGTAAATTAAGGTTTATTTTCAAATTCTTCAAGCGGTTATCACAAACATGGTTTAACAATATTTAGTAATTAATCTCTATTTTTTTCGCCACGTACATTTCAAATAGAACGAGGTACAATTAAGAACTTATTGTTCGTAAATAAAAAGTACGTTTGACAACACTTATCACTGTTTCAATATTATCCTTAATAATTCAATGAATTCGTAAAACGTTATGTAACAAATTTGATAAGATAGTATAAAATTTAAACTAATTCGCTCACCTTGTAATAACTTAAAACAGACCTTTTAGCTATGGTAATTATAGAAGGAGACAGAAGTTCCAAAATAACATTTGAACGTTTAATCAAAATTACAATTTTCCTGAAGCCAGAAAACATACAAAATCCTAATTAATTAACGAAGGGAACGTACAGTGACATTTAGATTTTTGAACTCATAAAACAGAATTTTTTCCTTTGTAGTTGCAAAAACTGAACTGCAAATTAAAGCAATCCAAGGGGAACGCTTTAGAGTTTTAAAATTTTTATATTGAAGCTTAAAGCTTTTAAGTTATAGCTTTTAGCACTTTTGGATTTTATGATTTAAAGTTAAAATCTGGTAAACTTCAAAATTGTATACTCTCATAAATTCAACCCTTCAAATGATTTTGAACAAAACATATAATTTTATGCGATCATTTGCATTGCTGAAATTTCCTTTCTTCGAACTCAATAAAACACTTTCATATAAAAAAATTTCTCTTCCAATTTACGATGTCAGTGAAATTTTCTTATTTCAGATTGGAAGAGTGGGTGATGATTTGTATTGTGTTTATAATATTTGAAATAAGTATTGCTAATTATTTCAAAAATGAAAAAAAAAATTTTTTTGTATTTGACGTTAATCAAGACGTTTATTTTTTGTTACAGGTAAGTTCCATTTTTCTCTTCACTAATAATTGGACACGCATCTGTAAGTGACAACACCTAAAAAAATTGTTTTTGTTTTTAATTTAGAATTTTTTGAATTAAATCATCTTTTTAAAATTATTTTATTGTTTTTAAATTATTTTATAATTTTAAAATTATTTAAATTCCTTGAATTCTTAAATTCCGGGAATTCCGTGAATTACTAAATTTCGTAAATGCTGCGAATTTCATGAATTTCTTAAATACGTGAATTCGTTTAATTTCGTAAATTTGTTGAATTCCGTGCTTTCCATTAATTACGTGAGTTCCATGAATTTCGCGAATTCCATGTATTTTTTGAGTTGATTCAATTCTGTGAATTTCTTGAGTTGCGTTAATTTTATGAATTTCCTAATCTGGTGTATATTTGCAGAATTTTAGAATTTTGTTCAAAATTAGTTTTTCGCTCAAAAATTCAATAACTAGGTTTTAAAGTTGTATAACTTCCTTAACAACTAAAAAAATCTCTTTCTTAGAAATTCAAATTTTTGGTTAAGAATTCTTGAACATTATTAAAAATTCGTCTTTCTCGCAGCAAATTAACTTTTTGGTTAAAAAAATATCTTGTTTAGTTGAAACATTAAATTTTGTTTCAAAAATCGTTTTTTCTTGATCGAAAAAAAAACTTTTTTATGAAAACTCAGCTTTTTTAGTTTAAAAATTCAACTTTTAGGTTTAGAATTCTTGAATCTAATTGCAAATTCGCCTTTTTGTCATATATTATTTTTTTGTTTGAAAATTTATCTTTTTTAGTTAAAAATTAACTTTTTAGTTAAGATGTCTCAATATTTGGATTTTTTCGGTATAAAAATAAGTTTTTTGTTTGAAAATTCATCTTTTTTGTTAAAAATTATAACTGCTAGTTTTAAAGTTAAACTGCTTTCTCAAAAATGCATTTTGTTGTTTAAGATTAAAAATTTAAGAAAAAAATTAATATTTTAGGCTGGTAATTAAATTGTATTGATGAAAGTTTCTTCTTTTTTTTAAATTCCTTTGGTAATTGAAAAATCAACTATTCCATTGTTGGTGGGGGGGATGGCTCATAACCAAATCAAAAGCTGTACCCGAGACCTGGGGGGAGGTAAAAAATGGCTTAAAAATGGTAACGTTGTTTATAGATAAAGCCTTACTTTCGCCTGGCATTATTGAGAAAGTCCGATCCAAACTTGGGACGAATCATCATTAACGGAACCATTGAGAGCGAAATTTAAAAAAAGCGGACGGTATAAGGCTTATTAAAAAATTGGAATTCAACTAGATAAATAACACCAGATAAATTTTCAATGAAATGACTTTTTTTCATTGACAGATCATTATCTAAAGTATATGTTTTTTTTAAAATAAACTTTAATGTTAAATTTTTTTACTAAATTCCTTAAACGTTCAGATAGATGGTGCATTTAAGGTAACTTAACATTAGAATTTATTCTATTCTAAGTGTCACTATTTTTTTTTTATAAATGTTATCAATTTTATTGGTTATTTTATTAATACGTTTTGCAATAATCTCATTAACTAAGTGAAGCAGATAGTTATTTTGTTCTTAAGTTTTTTTTAATTGATTCAAATTTTCTTTTCTGAATTGGCTATCACTTATTTTAACAGGCCCATATACTAAACCTTTTATTATAGCAAATTTTTGAAAAAATAAACTGTTTGAATTTACATTTAAGTTTTTAACATTCCAAGAAGATTTTTTTTTACTAATTTGGTAATAAATTATCATTTAGAGGTTTTATAATTTTAAAATCAAGATAATAACGTCGTGTCACAGAAGACGTTTATTCATTTAACAGGCAGCTATCTTAAATTCTATAAACTAAACATTAAACCCTGAAATAAGAGAGACAGAGAGAGAGAAGCTACGTCAGCCGTGACGTTAGCTATGCGGCAGGGCGAGTAAAAGCGAGGAACAGAGTAGAGCGCCAGCGAAGCTCGACGCGCGCATCTCCCTCCACCGATTTTTTACCCTCTCCGCGCGACCCCCACGCAACGCCACTCGGAGTCCGCTATATAAAGGCACGCACTGGCACGGAACACCACTTTCTGAGGATGTGGACACCAGCACCATTACAAAAATTCTATAGCTGGACACCAGCCTGACGAGCCTACAGCTGGTTACCAACCCTAGATTAGGACTCTAAGCCATTGGCGTCCTTCTCTTTCCATAAACGCAAAAATGGGTGTCTCAAAAACACTTCGACAAAACTCTCACGAGGCTAGCACCTACGATTCTAAACTTTTGTTTGAAACGTGTTATATAAAATTGTAACTATACTCAGAATAAATCCACATGTAAGATCAAATTAATTTTTACTGGTTGTTTTTCACTTATCTCCCCTTCTCTCTGCTCCGCTAACGGGCTATCTGGCATTCCAGCAAGCCCGTTTCTGCAGAGATGGCTGGCATTTCAGCTTTCTTAGCTGACACGCTTAGTAACTTCATCCCGTCACTTTTTAACTAACAAGTTGAATCTCTGCGAGACATCTCTCGCGAGGTACCTACCCTTATCCATGTCTTCCTTTCGAAAAAGATAATTCTTTCTCACTCTATTTTAGTAGGTACAAGCTCCATCATTCCTAAAGTTTATTCTCCTTACTACTACTAACAACTACGCAGTAAAGCAAGGAATCTATCAAATTTTAGAGCTCTGTTTTTAGTATCTTGTTAACCAAATCAGGAACAATTTAGGGCAACCCGAAATTTCTTTATAAAATTGATTGTTATAGGAGAAAACAGTATTATTCAATATCGTTTTGGTAGCTATCAGAATTTCAATTTTGGATATTTTTTTTAAGTTACAATTGGCATTAGGTTTTTCTTCAATGCAATTTAAAGCAAGATTTAGTGAGATGCTGTCAAACATAGACACAACATCTAAAAAAAACAATTGCATGAGTTTTTAGTATTTTAATATTTTTTAAACTCTCTTCAGGTTCGATAATTTTAAACATACTTGTTTTAATATTCTTTTATAAAATACCATTGTTAGTAATATTTTTAACTGCGTTAGATACGCCTATATTGCCTACGTAATTGCGTGTTGAATTATAAACTTCGGTAATAAATCAACAATTAAAATTAAAAAGCGATTTTCAGTGTAAGTATTGAAATGTGTCTTATAGAATTTTATGCGATAGTTAATCCAAATATAAGTTTAAATTATGAAAAAATGAATTTTAGACTAAATAGTACATTTTTGTTACGAAGTTATTAAACTTTTAATACAAAATGATAAATTTGCTGTACAATACCATTGCATTATCAAATGAAGAGCATGAAGTTTTGATCAAAAAAGTTAATTTTATACCAAAAAAGAATATCCAACAAGTTGAATATTAAACTAAAAAGATGAATTTTTCAACAAAAAGATTAAACTATTACAGAAAAAAGAATTTTGAACAAAATTCAAGAAGTCTTAAATAAAAAGTTAAATTTGAAAAAAAAAATTTTTATTAGTTTTTATGAGAGTAGTTTAACGTTAAAACATAGTTGTTCAAGTTTTAGCCGACAAAAAACGAATTTTCAACTAAATTTAAGAATTTTTAACCAATCAGTTGTATTTTTAAGTAAAAAAGATTAATTTTTTTATTCAAAAGTTTAATTTTCTATCGAGAAAAACGAATTTTTTAACCAAATTCAAGATTTTTGTACCAAAAACTGGAATCATTAGGAAAGAAATAAATTTTTATACTTATAGAATTCTCAACCAAACAGTTGAATTTTGGAACAAAAAGTTTACCTTTCTACCAAAATAAAAACAAAAAAACTTTTGAATAAAATGAAAGAACTCAAAACCGAAAAGTTGGACTTTTTAACTAGAAAGATTAATTTTTAAATAAGAAAGTTGTTTTTCTACCAAAAAACGAATTTTTCATAACAATTTTAGAAATCTTAATTAAAAAGTTAATTTTTCAACTAAAAAATAATAATTTACTACCGAAAGGAGGAATTTTAAATAAAATTAATGAATTATGAACCAAGCAGTTGAATTTTCGTGCTTCTTCATCAGTAGTTTTAATGAAAATATAATAATTAGTATAAAATTAGTATTAAAACATTTAAAACCTTTATACATTAGTATAAAACCTTTTAAAAAAGGTACGAATTCGAATGTAATACATAAAGAAAAATCTATTATTTATAGTTCATATATGTTGCGCATATTTAAAAAAAAATTTATTACTGTTTTTCTCAAGAAATACTATTTAATATACTATATATCTTACAGGCGAAGTATACGATTTAGCATTATATATAATCTCTAGCCGTTATATATAATGTCCTGAAGAAACCAGGAAAAGTGTGTGATATATCCTTTACATTTGAGAAATTTATGCTTTTTTAACTTTTATAATTCTGGTGATTTTTAAGGAATTAAGATGTATGTTTTATTATTCGTAGCAAGACACAATTCATCACTTTTGTTAGGAATATTTACTTAGAATAGAATTCAAATGTCGCGGTTTACCGAATAATTAACCTTATTTTTAAAAATTTAGTTAAAGTTAGGATTTTTCTGAAATTTTTAACATATCGCCCATTTTTTATTTAGAGTGACGTAATAATTAATGCAAATGTGAAAAGAGAACAAAAAATTAAAAATTAAAAAACAAGAACAACTATCTAGAGTAATAAAGAAGATAAATATAAACAATAATGATTTGTTTCAACAATTTTGTTTGTTAAATTACATCCATTATTACCTCATGCTAATTGAAACGTGAAAAATTAAAGAAAAACTTAAATCTATTAGCAATATTCTGATAGAATATGGTGATAAATAATAATAAATTGCTTAAAAAATTATTGTCAAAAGGAACAGGTATACATTTGAACCACTCTATTCTTTCACTGGTTTGAGAACCTTTTTTTTATAAATCTGAAAGTCTTAAGAAAATTGCACTTCTCAAATGAAAAAACAACTATTTTATTGAATAATAAATGGTAAAATTTATTTTTAACACTCGCCTGTGACAAAAGTCTTTAAAACTTATTAAGTTTTTATTAAAAAACCACTTCAACATCTGATGAAAAGTGTAAATTACAAATTGATGATACTTTTCATGATTTTTTCCTTACATAAGAATTTTATGTAAGGTATGACAAATTTTTTGGGCTGTACCCTACTCTTTTAGCTCTGCTAGATGAATATCTCTTTCTGGCTGAAATCGATGGAAGAATCTAAAACTGTTGTATTCCTCGCTTGTTATTGGAATTAGCTCATCCTGGTTATATAAGCTTACTTTAACCCTCATGCATGCATGCTGTTCGTCCGGATTATGAGTGCAATTCAGAAAAGGATGCAAACAATCTTCTCCATCCGGAAAGATCATTCCAATGATAAATTTCGACCTCACTCCCACATTATATAATCCGTTTTCTGCATAGGTAGCTATATCTGCAGTTCTATTAAAAAAACTTTGGAAAAAACGAACATTGGGTTGATAGGGACCTGGATGAATCGCTGCGTTTTTAAAACGTCGTAGCATACAATATTCTGAAACAAAGATCAACATTGCCACAGTATAGAGGAAAAAGATTTAATCAAAATTTCTTTTGGTACGTGAAGCAGGCGTAATAATTAACAAATCATGATTTAAAGTATTTGTTTTTTTATAATAAACTTTAATGTAAATTTTTTTACTACATTCCTTAAACGTTCAGATAGGCGCTGTATTTAAGGTGAGGTAACATTTAAATTTATTCTATTCGAAGTGTCACTCTATTTGTTTTTTAATTATTTTGTTAATTTTATTCAAAATATCATATATACGTTTTAAAATAATGTCGCTAACTAAGTTAAGCGGATAGTCATTATGTTCTAAAGTTGTGTTTAGTTGATTTAAATTTTCTATTCTGAATTGAATATCACTTATTTTAACAGATCTATCTACTAAACCGTTTAATAAACCAATTTTGTGACAAACAAAACATTAGATACTAGAATAAAAGAGAGAGAGAGAGAAAGAAAGAGAGAGAGGAGCAACGTCAGCTATGATGTTAGCAAGGTGGCAGGGCGAGTAAAGGCGAGGAACGCGAGTAGAGTGCCAGCGAAGCTCGACGCACGCATCTCCCTCCACCGATTTTTTTACCCTCTCCGCGCGACTCCCACCCAACGCCACGCGGAGTCTGCTATGTAAGAGCACGCACTGGCCCGGAACAACAGTTGCTGAGGATGTGGATACCAGCACATTTAAAAAATTCTGAAGCTGATTACCAGCATTAGGAGTCTACAGCTGGTTACTAAACGTAGATTAGGAGTGCAAGCCTCCTTCCAAGCCAAGCGTCCTTCTCTATCGATAAACGCAAAAATGTCTGTCTCAAAAACACTTTAGTAACACGCTCACGAGGCTACTACCTACAACGTTAAACTTGTTTTTATAACTTGTTATATAAAATAATATATATACTCAGAATAAATGTACATCTAAGATCAAATTCATTTTTACTGGTTGTTTTTCACTTATCTCCCCCATACTCTGTTCAGCTAATGGGCTAGCTGGCATTCCAGCCAGTCCGTTTCCTTTAAGATAGCTGGCATTCCAGCCCTCTTAGCCCGCTTTGCATGTACTGCACCACGCCATGTCTAAATACATTGGCTATTTTTTTGACGGCTTTTCTGATCGTGCGTCATTGTCTTTGAATTGTAGAAGGTGAATCGTTCGCACTTTGTAAAATTAAGTCGAGTTGAAGACCTACGTTCATGCCGACAATTTTCCAGATAATGCAAAGATCCAGATAAGAGTGAAGGTGGCTTGGCTTGCTCGTCGCGTAGGGTATAAAAAAATCTCTGATGCGATTAATTAATTTCAAGAGTTAATTTATGTAACAAGTTATAATCATAACTTGATCAACTTGATAATAATGACCTTAAAATCTTTGAATTTCTTAAATTCCATGCATACTTAACGAATCTTTCTTTCAAATGCAAATTTCAGTTAAGAGAACCCCCAACATAACCAAAATTTTTATTATTTGTTACCTTTTATCAATACTTCATGTTTTTTGTATGAAAATATATGTTATATTTCTTTTTAAAAAAGCCAAATTTAACTTTATATTTGTCAAACGTGTTAAATTTCTTCAATACCTTACGATTTTTTCAAAAATATCACTTTCCGTAGTGAAGACCCATAAATAACCTTAAATCCTTGAAATTGGTCAAATTTTCTTAATAAATGATAATTTTTGTTTCGAATTCCCAATTTCCGTCGAGAAACCCTCAAAACAGGATCCTACATTTTACAATTATACATTAACTTTGATTCTCAAAATTCGTTGCACTTTGTGCAAGTAAAATTTTTATACATTTTTTCAAATGGAAATTTATTTGTAAATATGGAATTTACCGAAAACCTTACTTATTATACATATTCATACCGTACGCGACGAGCGAGCCAAGCCCCGTACCGCAAGTGCGAGAGATATCTGAATCACTACCAAGATACAGTAAACACCGTTATAATTTTACCTGCAACAAAATATACCCCCAAGGTTTTAATGTGAAATGGTAATATCATATGATGTTAATTTAAGTGCTTTTTCTTTGAACCCTTTCATTATAAAACATTTACGAAATAGAAAAGGGGAAAAAGGGGAAAATAGTAAAGGTCAAAAGGGGAAAAGAAAAAAGAAAAGGGTTAAATGGCAAAAAGAGAAAAAGATTGAAGGGAGCGATGAAAGGTTGACAAGGAGAAATGGGAATAGGTAAAAGGGAAGAAGAAAATGAGAAACCGGAAAGGGCGAGAAGGAAAATTGGTAAATTGGAAAAGAGAAAAATAAAATGGGAAAGAGAAGAATAGGAAAAAGAACAAGGGTAAAGGGAATAGGGAAAAGGAGAAAAGCGAAAAGGTGAAAAGTGGAAAGAGAAACTTAAAAATAGAACGGGCAAAGGAGGAATGAAAAAAAAGGAAAATAAAAAGGGAAAAGAGAAAAATTAAAGGGGAAAAATAAAAGGGAAAGGTGAAAAAAGAAACGGAAAATGAGAACAGGAAAAAGGAAAAGGGGAAATTGAAAAGGAGAAAAGAAAAACGAAAGAGGGACATGGGAAGAAAATAAAAATATTGAAGGGAACGGAGAAAGGAATAAAAGGGAAAGTTTAAAAGGGGAAGGGGAAAGCAAAACAGTAAAAGGTAATTAGGTAGAATAAGAAACAGAAAAAGGGTGAAGAGAACGGTGATGTAAAGAAACAGGGAAAGGGGAAATATTGGAATCGGAAAGAGAGAATAGTAAGGGAGTGAGGCAAAGGGAATAAACAGGATGAAAAGAGGAAATGTAAAGGGGAATAGTAATGGGAAAATGAGTAATAATGAAAAGGGAAAGCCGAGTGAGGAAAAGAGAAGGAGAAAAAAAGGGGAATAGTTGAAAAGGTTAAAGTGGAGAGGAAAACGGAAATGCTGTAGGGAAATGAGAAGGGTGAAAGGAAAATGGGAAAGGGAAAATGGTGAAAGAAAAATCTAAGAGAGGCACATAGACATTTGTCAACCCTGACCCTCTCTGGACCCCAAACTAAACAATAGACAAATTTTCAACATTCAAAAAATCAAAATTTTGATTTTTTTTGAACTACATTAACTAAGCCGGGAAAATGATTTTTTAATACAAAAAAATTAAAATTTTGAGTTGTTGTTGGAGGTGATCCTCTGCCACTCCGATCTAAATCAATAAATACAATTTTTTTTATACACGAATTTTGAGTTTTTTCGAATGCGGTCAAAGAAACGTGAAAACTAAGTAGGGGCTTTATTTTCGACTCACTCGAAATAGCCCAATCAAATGATTTTTTAAATAACCCACAAAAAATATAAATGTTTATTTATCTTAAAAAGCAAGACTGTCTTCGACAAACTCCAAATAACGCAATAGAATGGTTTAAAATTAAATAAATAATATAATTTTCATTTATCTTGAGTACGGTGAAAGATGCGTGATAACTACACAAATTTTCACTGTTTGATTCAGATCCTCGACCACCCAGAACTAACAAAGTAAAGTAGAGATACGCGAAAAGGGATAAAATTTTCGGATTATTCTATTCCAGGATTGTCATCGGGCACCCTGAACCAGTATAATAGAAAGAGTTTCAAAATAAAAATTTCGTGTTATCTTAAAAACGACGAGATACACGAAAACTGACAAAATATTCTGAGTTTTATACAAAGGGTGGTCCTCAGCCACCACAAATGAAACCAATATAAAGATTTTTTAAAGAAAAGAAAACAAAATTTAGAATTATTTCGAAAACCATCGGACATACGCGAAAACTTAAAAAAAAACTAATACTGAATAACAATTCGTGTTAATATTGAAGAAACTTAACACACGTTCAGATTTTCGGATAGCGTTGAAATATACGCAAAAAACGTAAAATTTTAGAGATTTTTCAGATGGGTATATATTCATTCGGATTAGAACAAATTGAATGGCGAGCTTGGATTAATTTAGATTGAAGGTGATGTTTATGCGAGAATTAAGGTTTGAAAAGATATCTTGGATGAGCTTCGGATTTACCCGGTAACCCACATAGCACACACTTCCCAAAAAAACCAGTGCTGTCCCAGGTTTAGACCTATACTTTTTTGAAAAAACTGCGACAGACCTGATTTTTTCGAGAAACTTCCCAATTGTGTTAAACGCACGGTGTGAAAATTATTCAAGGTGTGTTAGGTTTAAAGTTTATATATACGCCCGGATTTTAAAGGAATGAAAGTTAGGTTTGGAATGGTTTCCAGTACACTCGCATAGAGTAAAAGTTTGTTTCCGATTGGTGTCCGAATCATTCGGTTCGGTGTCAGATTCACACTTATCCATTCGGACTGATGTCGGATTCAGTCACATTCGTTGGATTGAATTCAAAAAGTCCCATTCATTTGAGAGAATTGGAGACACTTCGGATCCATTTTGATTGAATTTCGGATTGGCACATGTATTGAGATTAAAATTTAATTTGAGGTTGACAGACGGATATAAAAAGTTTGAAGAGGATTGAGAAAATTGTTTCAAATTGTTTCAAATAAATTCAAATTAGTCCGAACTGCAAAAAAAATCAATAATACATACAGGGTTTGTCCAAAAAGTAATGAGATTTATTTTTTTTAAACACCTTTATTGATCCGATTTGTACAAACACTCGAAATTCTTCAAAATAAACACCATTGGCATCGATACACCTTTTCAGGCGATGTTTTCATGTCTGGAAGGCTCCTAGGAATACGTTCGAAGTGAGGTCCTTCAGGCACGCCGTCGTAACCGCTTGAATGTTGTCCACGTTGTCCAAATGCTTTCCCTTAAAAA
>JAAAKG020100235.1:0-15920 GCA_010014905.2 Druon quercuslanigerum | reverse complement strand
TATATTCATCATTATTATTATTAATATTATTTAAATTTTACGGTATTTCATTTCGGCAATTTTATTTTGCGGTTTGTATGTGTCCTATATTATTTTAATTTTTGCAATTTTATTTCAAGCATCACCTTTTGTTGAGAATTTAAATAATTTCCTAATAATTTTATCAATTTAAATTAAAGTCTTAATGAAAATCAAAAAACATTTTACATAAAATATAAAAATTATTCTACATAAAATATAAAAATTATTCTACAGAAAAAAAGTCCCCCCCCCCATAATTTGAAATATTGCCAATTTATTTTTTTGATTTTGATCATGTGTTCCTAAAATTCTGGGAACAAAAATTTTTGGTACTTTTATTTTCTTCCGGAAATTTTAAATTTCAGAATTTTTTATTTTTCGAGAAATTTCTGTATCGGTAATTATTTATTCAGTTTTTCCACATTATAAATTTTGAAAATTCAGAAAAAATTACCATCTTCAATGTATTAAAAAAAACTCTTTTATTGCATTTCCTACAGAAATCAAAACTAATTATTTATTGACATGAATAATTTATTAAAATTTCATTTTATATAACGTTTTTAAAATGATTAAAAATTTAATTTTTCAATTATGTTAATATAGATTAATATCTAATTTTGCCACTTTATCTTACATTTCTTCCTATAAATAAATAAATTTTGATCTTTTGTGGATTATTATACAAAAAAAAATCATTTTATTGAGAAAAAAGACAAAGTTCTAAAACTGGCTTCTACTACTAACTCCTAAAGGTAGGCAACCGAACATACATTGAAGCAATCCGGAGTAAAATAACACTTTTCATATACTTCAAAAATAATTTTTATTTTATAGTTTTCATTTTCGAAAACTTGTTTTCTAAAACTTACATTTAATAAAAAGGATATATACATATATATATATATATATATATATATATATATTTAATTTATTTTGAAATAACATATTTCTAATCTGAAAAAGTGGCTTATTGAATTTTTTCAAAAATAATTTAACCACAAAAATTAACACTGAAAAAGATTTTTTAATAAAATATAGTAAAAATAAAATCTATATTTAATAAAGAAGCGATTTAAGACGATCTAAAAACGGAAGGAACAGAATTTCAAGATCAGATCCCAAAGATGAGAATTCGCAGGTTTTTAGGACTTCGATGAAACATCTTCGAAAGTCAATGATCTCTCTGAAAAAAATATTTTCATTTATAAATATTAACAATACAATTTTTTAACATTTTTTTAAAATTTAGAAAAGAATCTGCTACAAAAGTAGAAAATTCTTGAAATTAGAAAACCACTGGAAACTTGAGATTTCCGATTCTAAACAATTTTAAAATTATTTCAGTAATTAAAAAAAAGAAAGATATCTTTATTAGATAAAAATATTTTATTTATTATTTAAAAAATTTTAATTGCTTAAAAAGTGGATATCTTTCTGTAATGTCAATTTTACAATGACAGATATATTATTATCTTTTTAATTAAATTTTAAGTATTTCTATTATCGAGCATTTTTATCGGCCCTTTTTTTCGAGAATTTTCCATTTTCATTATTTTCTTTCGGTAATTTTCCAGTCGAAGATTTTATTTTTTATTATTTTTCAATTCTGTGAAATTTGAACTTACTTAATATCATTTCGAAAAGATGGTTGTGAAGTCCTAATCACATGGTATGGAAAATTTCGAGGAGAGAAATTTATTTTTGGATCTGTGAGAATCGAAGTAAAATGTTTGAAAAATCTATTATCGCTAAAACAGCCTCTTAATTCTGGAATACTTTTAGTGAAACATCTCGAATCCACTGCGTCCCTTAGAGCTACAAAAAAAATTTACTAAGTGATCAATAATTTCTGAGTAGCCGATTAACTGAAGAACGCAGCTCGGATCTCACATGCGTATAACCTCGGTTAGTCTCAGCTAAAAAAATTTCACTTTTGGTCCAATTTTTAATTAGAGTGAGATAATGGTTAATTAATATTAAAATAATTTTTTCAAGAAACTGATTATTATTTTTAATAATAATATTCTCTCTAAATAATACTACAAATTGTTTCTTTTACTGAAATTTTAAACTATTTGTCTACTTTTCACTGAGAGTGACTCAATAATTAATTTTTTCACCAAAATTAATTGTTTAAACAAATTATTATTGCTGATCTTTATCTAAATTAATGTCAGATAGTTGCAGTCTCTTCTGCAATTTTTATCTTGTTGTCCAATTTTCAGTTAGTTAATAAAAATAGTTTTTTGAACAACTTATTTTCTTTTCAAGGGACCTGTATTATCACCTAAGTATAACAGGATTTATTAACGCCTTTACAGACTAGATGCAGCTATGAATTAAAAATGTTAAAAATTAATTTTTTTCTGAAAAAAAGATTTTCTCTTTTCGCTCCGCTGGGAATAGAAAATTAGTGTTTTCAGACATTTATTCTTTTTTCAATGAATCTGCATTACCAACAGAGTACAACAAGATTTATTAACGTCTTTGCACACTAGACGGAGCTATAAATTCAACATTTTTTAAATTAAATTATTTCTAAAAAAAGATCTGCTCTTTTCGCTCCGCTGGGAATCGAACCACAGATTCCCGTCGAGTGCTTTCCCATTAAACTAATAGAGAGATCGAGAGAAGAATCCTTTTTCAGAAATACACGCATTATTATGCCAGGCGTTACAAGTCAAGTTTTTTAAGGAATCTGTACCATTATCAGAGCATAAAGAATTTTTAAACGTCTTTACAGACTAGATAGAGCTGTGAATTAAAAATTTTATAAATTAATTTTTTTCTGGAAAAAAGATATTCTCCTTTCGCTCCGCTGGGAATCGAAAAATAGTGTTTTTAACAATTTGTTCTTTTTCAAGAAATCTGTATTATCATAAGAGAATAACAGGATTTCTTAACGTCTTCACAGACTAGATGGAGCAATGAATTCAAAATTTTTTTAAATATAAATTTTTCTGAAAAAAGTTCAGCTCTTTTTGTCCGCTAGAAATCAAACCAAGGATGCCCTATAGAGATCGAGAGAAGAATCCTTTTTCAGGAATACACGTGTTATTATGCCCGGCGTTACAAGTCAAGTTTTTTAAGGAATCTGTACCGTGATCAGAGCATAAAGAATTTTTAAAAGTCTTTACAGACTAGATGCAGCTATGAATTTAACATTTTTTAAACTGAATTTTTTCTGAAAAAAGATCTTCTCCTTTCGCTCCGCTGAGAATCAAAAAAGATGGTTTTTTCAAACAATTTATTCTTTTTTAAGAAAACTGTATTACCTTTAAAGAATAACAGCATCTATTAACGTCTCTACAGACTAGATTGAGCTATGAATTAAAAATTTTACGAATTATTTTTGTTCTTAAAAAAGATCTTCTCCTTTCGCTCTGCTGCGAATGAAACAATAGTGTTTATATAACAATTTATTCTTTTTTAAGGAATCTGTATTATCATAAGGGGATAGCAGGATCTCTTAGCGTCTTTACAGACTAGATGGAGCTATGAATTCAACATTTTTTAAATTTAAATTTTTCTGAAAAAACATCTTCTCCTTTCGGTCTACTGCGAATCAAACAATAGAGTTTTTTAAAACAATTTTTTCTTTTTCAAGGAATCTGTATTATCATAAGAGAATAACAGGATCTCTTAACGTCTTTACAGACTAGATGAAGCTATAAATTCAATATTTGTTAAATTTAAATTCTTCTGAAAAAGATCAGCTCTTTTTGTCTGCTGGAAATCAAACCAAGGATGCCCTAGAGAAATCGAGAGAAGAATCCTTTTTTAGAAATACACGTGTCATTATGCCGGGCGTTACAAGTCAAGTTTTTTTAAGGAATCTGCGCCATAATCAGAGCATAAAGAACTTTTAAACGTCGTTACAGACTAGATAGAGCTATTTAATAAAAATTTCATAAATTATTTTTTTTCTGGGAAAAAGATATTCTCCTTTTGCTCCGCTGGGAATGGAAAAATAGTGTTTTTAACAATTTGTTCTTTTTCAAGAAATCTGTATTATCATAAGAGAATAACAGGATTTCCTAACGTCTTTACAGACTATATGGAGCTAAGAATTCAACATTTTTTATATTTAAATTTTTCTGAAAAAAGATCTGCTCTTTTCCCCTGGGAATCGAACGTCATTACACGTCATTACATCTTCACGCCTTTACAGACTAGATAGAGATATGAATTAATAAATGGATGCATTAATTTTTTTCTGAAAAAAGATCTTCTCCTTTCGCTCTGATGGGAATAGAAAAATAGTGTTTTCAACAATTTATTCTTTTTTTCAAGGAAGCTGTATTATCATCAAAGTAAAACAGGATTTCTTAACGTCTTTACAGACTAGATGAAGCTATGAATTACAAAATTTTAAATTAAAGTTTTTCTGAAATAAGATTTTCTCCAAGGTTCCACTTTAAGAAATAACGGAAAAATACAATTTTTAATTAATTCTCTTTATATAATTATCAATTTTTAGTCATTGTATTGTTTCTATTGTAAATAAATAGTCACATAATAGGTCACAGAAGTTCGCTCAAAGTTTATAAGTTAATTATTTATACTTCATTGCGTTCAAAACACTAAGTTTTTACATCTAAACCTAGATAAATAGTACATTAGGTAATTAAATTTGTTCAAACAATGAACTTTTGTTATTGGATAAATAAATCTGATAATTTTGTGACATTTTTGTATAATTTTTTGCTGATTTAATATCAAAAACTGGATTTATTTCAATATAACTACCTGCCGTGGATAATTGTTTATTAAATTTGTTTATTGGCAAATTAATTTAGGAATCTCGGCCAATCCCAATGAAGCCATTTTCAAAAAATTATTTGGCTCTCTTTAAAAAAATTAACTATTGTTATAGAATAAAGAAAAATAATTCAAAAACTTCTTTTTGAATCGGCCATGACCGATTTATGCGGAATTTTATAAGCTTTAATTTGAAAAAGGGTTCAAATCGATTCACAAACAGCTTCTCAATATTATTTAAGAGCCGAGATTTAATTGAGAGCTAAGCTGTATTTGAGAGCCGAGATACATTTGAGAGCTGAGCTGTATTTGAGATCCGAGCTACATTTGAGAGCTGAACTGTGTTTGGCAGCTAAGTTTAATCTGATTCTAATACACTCCCTAACAATGTTCTAATATACCTTCATTTATTTTTTATTTATAATAAAAATATATCTTACCACTTTTCATGTCGTCACAAATGGATTCAACAATATCTTCAGTTTCAGGAGTAGAAGAAACTTTTCGTTCGAAAATTGAATTTGAAAATTCTTCTGCCTGATACTGAATTTTTTTCTCGGTCAGACAGGGTTTTGCAGCTACAATATATGTGTCAACAGAAGAATCAATATCGCAAAGTCCGTTCCAATTTTTCTTAACAACTGAATTAGATCTTATCATTTTTGTAAAACTTTTCTGCAAATTCAGTTGCAATCTCAATTTCAGCAAATTTTCGGCTTTTTTCAAAATTTTGAAAGCAACAGGACTCGAATTTTGGTCGCACTGTAGTTTCATATCAAAAAATATTTGAGATAAAGTCGAGTCAATTATTTTTGAAGAAATGGATTCAAAATTTTCGGTCGACCCATTCTTGACGAAGCCTAAAAAATATTTTGAAAAAATATATACATAATTAAAGGGGAAATATTTATTTAATTTTTAAACTGTGTAATATATTATTTTAAATTAAACTTACCAAGCATTAATAATGCAAGAAAAAAGTAGCCTTTCATTTTTAGATAAAATTTGCCACTTTTTTAACTCACTCAAAAAAATATTTTCTCTCTTTAGAAAAGCGTCTTTTCGAAGCACGATTGTTGTTTGGAATGAAGAATTTTTAATGCCATTTAACACTAGCGGTCATTTTAATCGAGCTACTGATCAGTCAATTGTGATAAACCAATCATAAACTAGAGTCCACAAATAAATTTATTTCTCTCACGAAGCAGTCACTCGTAAAAGCAATTACATCATTAAAATATGAGACCAAAATTTAATTTTAGAAGAAAGCATCTGATTCAGGAATGTTTTTATTCCTAAGAGTCTACAGTTTTATCAAAATAAACGAATATAAAAAATAGCTAGAAAATTAATTTCCTTACAAATTTTCATTTCTGAATGTCTGAAATAATCTGAATTTTTTAAATCCCTAAAAGCCCTCTATTTAACGAAATTTCTGTAAATTCTTCTAATTATTTTTTAGTCCTTGAAATTCAGGAAATTCTACAAATTAATGAAATTTACTGAATTCTTTCGAAGTTAGGAATTCTCGAAATTCTTGAAATTCAAGTAGGTTAAAAATATTTTTAGGAATTTAAAAGGGTTTTAATAGATTTAAATTTTTTAAAATTTTGAAGTATTTCCAAAATTTTATAAAGTATTTTTTATTTCTTCTAAACTTTCAAAAAGTCCTTTTTTAAAAAGGCTCGATTTCTCACTAATATTCTGGTAAATCCCGTAAAATATTTTTTTAAATTTCTGTGTTTTTTTGACATATATGAAATATTCAAGAATCTTTACCAATGTTCTTAAAATTTTCAGGAAACTTTGGAATATTTTAAGACCAATTTCTATATTTTGAATGATGTTTCAAAAATTCAAAAAAATTCGAGTCAGCTAAAAATATTTTGAGCAATTAGGTAAGTTTTTGGTAGATTTAAAATATATTTCAAAACTTCAAAGCATTTCTGAAAATTTTTCAAATATTTTGTATTTCTTCCAAACTTCTAAAAGTCTTTAAAAAGTTTTCAAAAATCAACGTTTTGAATATTTTTTCAAAATTTCGAGAAAAATAAAACTTTTAATAGTTTTTAGATGTTTTAAAACTTGGAACTATTTTTGAAAATTTATCATATATTCTTATATCAAATATTTCTGAAAAACTTCAAAAAGTTTTTAAAAGTTTTTTAAAAGTCTTTTAAAAAGGCTCGAATTTTTTCTAATATTTTGTAAAATCCTGTAAAATAATTTTTTTTTATTTTGTATATTATCTTTTGACACATTGAAAATATTCAAAAATCTTACCTAATTTTCTTTAAATTCGTATGGAAATTTGAAAGATGTTATGTCAATTTTTTACATTTTGAATGATCTTTCAAAATTTCAAGAAAAATTCGAGTCAGCAAAAATATTTTGAAGAATTTAAGAGAATTTTAATCAATTTAAATTATTTAAAAACTTGTCAGCATTGCCGAAAATTTATCAATTATTTTGTATTTCTTTCAAACATCTAAAGGTCCTAAATATCTTTTAAAAATGCTCGAATTCGTCCTAATATTTTGTACAATCCTGTAAAATCATTTTTTGAGAGTTCTAGATTCTTTTTTGATACATTTGAAGTATGAAAAAAACATTTTCAAATTTTCTTAAAATTCCTAGGAAAAGTTGGAAAATATTAAGGCGTTTTTTAAATTATTTTTCAAAACTGCAAAAAACTCAAGTCAGCTAAAAATATTTTGAAGAATTTCAGAGGTTTTTAATAGAATAAAAATATTTTAAAACCTGGTAGCAATTCCAAAAATTTATCAAATATTTTGTATTCCTTCCAAGCTTGTAAAAATCCTAAATATATTTTTAAAATGCTCAAATTTACTAATATTTTTTTAAATCCTGAAAAAAAATTTTTCCCTATAGATTCTTTTTTTAAACATTTGAAATATTCAAAAATCTTATCTAATTTTCTTAAATTCCTTAAATTTAAAATTTTTTTAATAGATTTAAAATATTTTGAAATTTGGAAGGATTTCCAAAAAATGCATCAAATATTTTTTATTTCTTCTTAACTTTCAAAAATGAATGATTTTTCAAAATTTCAAAAAAATTCGAGTCATCTGGAAATATTTTGAGGAATAAGGTAGGTTTTTGGTAGATTTAAAATATGTTTTAAAACTTTAAAGCATTTCTAAAAATTTGTTAAATATTTTGCGTTTCTTCCAAACTTCTAAAAGTCCCAAAAATCTTAAAAATATTTGAACGCTTCTTAATAATTTGTAAAGTCCTGTCAAATATCATATTTTTGTAGCCTTCTAGATTCTTTTTGGATACATCGGAAATTATCAAAAATCAACATTTTGAATATTTTTTCAAGATTTCGAGAAAAATAAAATTTTTAATAGATTTCAAATATTTAGGAACTTGGAATAGTTTCTAAAAATTTATCAAAAATTTCTGACAAACTTCTAAAAGTTTTTCAAAACTCTTTTAAAAAGGCTCGAATTTTTTCTAATATTTTGTAAAATCCTGTAAAATAATTTTTTTTCATTCTTAGATTCTCTTATGACACGTTAAAAAATTCAAATTTTATCTAATTTTATTAAAATACGCATGAAAATTTTAAAAATTTTCAAGCATTTATTTTACATTTTGAATGATCTTTCAAAATTTCAAGAAAAATTCGAGTCCTTAAAAATATTTTTAACAATTTAAGAGATTTTTAACCAATTTAAATTATTTAAAAACTTGTCAGCATTGCCAAAAAATTTTCAAAAATTTTTTATTTCTTCTAAACTTTCAAAAAGTCCTTAACATCTTTTAAAAAGGCTCGCATTCTTAATATTATTGTGTTAAATTCTGTTAAATATTTTTTTGTTTCTTTCTAGGTTCTTTTTTGATACATCTGAAATATTCAAAAATCTTTTCCAATTTTCTTAATATTGCTAGGAAAATTTGCAATATTTTAAAGCAATTGTTTCAGTTTAAATGATTTTTTAAAGTTTTAAGAAAAATTCCAATCAGCTAAAAATATGTTTAGGAATTTAAGAGGTTTTTCATAGATTTAAAATATTTTGAATTTTTCAAGGATTTCCAAAAATGTCTCAACTACTTTTCATTTCTAGCTTTTGATGATTTTTTAATTTAAAAAATAAAATTTAAGAAAAAATTGAAAAATATTTTAAAACATTTCCAAATATTTCCCTAAATTTCGAAAAAAGTGTACTACTTTTTAATGCAGTAAGAATACATTTTTTAAATCGAGTAAATTTAAGAAATATCTAGAAGTTTTGAACAGATTGAAACATAATTTTAAACAATAAAAGAATTTAAAAAATTCAGCCTTTTTTTAAAGACTGCTACAATTTTATTAAAAATTAACTCCTGTAAAAAAATATTTTAATTTTTAAACATTCTAGATTCTTTTTTAACACATTTGAAATATTCAAAAATATTTTCTAATTTTCTTACAAATCCTAGGAAAAGTTGGAAAATATTAAGGCATTTTTTTCATTTAAAATGATTTTTTAAAACTGCAAAAAAAAGTCAAGTTAGTTAAAAAATATCTTCTAAATATCTTTTAAAAATGCTCAAATTTACTAAAATGTTTAAAACTCCTGTAAAAAACAGTTTTTTGTCCTTATAGATTGGTTTTTTGCACATTTTGAAATATTAAGGTTTTTTTTACATTTTAAATGATTTTTCAAAACTGCAAAAAAGTTCGAGTCGGCTAAAAATATTTTTAGGAGTTTAAGAGGTTTTAAATAGATTTAAAATATTTAAAAAATTTGTAAGTATTTCCAAAAATGTATCAAATATTTTTTATTTCTTCTAAACTTTAAAAAAGTCCTTTTTTTATAAAGGCTCAAATTCTCACTAATATTCTGTTAAATCCAGTAAAATAATTTTTTTTTAAATTTCTATGTTTTTTGACATATATGAAATATTCAAGAATCTTTACCAATTTTCTTAAAATTTTCAGAAAAATTTGGAATATTTTAAGACCAATTTCTATATTTTGAATGATGTTTCAAAAATTCAAAAAAATTCGAGTCAGCTAAAAATATTTCGATGAATTAGGTAAGTTTGTGATAGATTTAAAATATATTTTAAAATTTCAAAGCTTTTATGAAAATTTGTCAAATATTTTGTATTTCTTCATAACTTCTAAAAATCCTAAAAAAGTTTTCAAATATCAACATTTTGAACATTTTTTCAAAATTTCAAAAAAATAAAATTTTTAATAGTTTTAAAATGTTTTAAAACTTGGAACTATTTCTGAAAATTTATCAAATATTCTTATATCAAATATTTCTAAAAAACTTCTAAAAGTTTTTAAAAGTTTTTTAAAAGGCTCGAATTTTTTCTAATATTTTGTAAAATCCTGTAAAATAATTTATCTTAACTTTTTATATTTTCTTTTGACACATTTGAAATATTCAAAATTTTTATCTAATTTTCTTTAAATTCGTATGCAAATTTGCAAGATTTTAAAGTAATTCTTTAATTTTGAATGATTTTTCAAAATCTCAAGAAAAATTCGAGGCAAATAAAAATATTTTGAAGAATTTAGGAGGTTCTTAATAAATTTAAATTATTTAAAAACTTGTCAACATTGTTGAAAATTTTTCAAATATTTTTTATTTCTTCTAAACTTTCAAACAGTCCTAAACATCTTTTAAAAAGGCTCGAATTCTTAATAATATTCTGTTAAATCCTGTAAAATAATTTTTCTTAATTTTTTAGATTCTCTTTTGACACATTTGAAATATTTAAAAATCTTATCTAATTTTCTTTAAATTCATATGCAAATTTGCAAGATTTTAAAGTAATTCTTTAATTTTTAATAATTTTTCAAAGCTCAAAGAAAAATTCGACTTAGCTAAAAATATTTTTAGGAATTTAAGAAGTTTTTAATTCATTCAAAATATTTTGAATTTTTAAAGGATTTCCAAAAATGTATCAAATATTTCTCTTTCCTTCTAAACTTCCAAAAAGTACTAAATATCTTTTAAAAATGCTCGAATTTTTTATTAATATTCTATTAAATCCTGTAAAATAATTTTTTTCCTAATTTTTATGTTTTTTTACACATATGAAATATTCAAAAGTCTTTTTCAAATTTCTTAAAATTTACAGGAAAATATTAAATATTTCAAGGCCAATTTTTACTGCAAAAAAATTCAGTTCAGCTAAAAATATTTTTAGGAATTTAAGAGGTTTTTAATAAATTTAAAATATTTGAAAAACTTGTAAGCATTTCTGAAAATTTATCAAATATTTTTTATTTCTTCCAAGCTTCTAAAAGTCCTAAAGATCTTTTAAAAGGCTCGAACTTTTCCTAATATTTGGTAAAATCCTGTAAAATGTATTTTTTTAAGTTCTAAATTATTTTTTGACACATTTGAAATATGCAGCTAAAAATAATAATAAAATCATGTCAAATAATTGTTTTGTCTTATAGATTATTCTTTAACAAATAAGAAAAATTCATAAATCTTTTATAATTTAGAAAATTTAGAGAATTTCAGAAATTTTCTGAATTCAGGGATTCAGAGGATTCAATCAATTTTGAGAATTTAGAATAATTAAGGATTTCAGAGAAATTTAAAGAATTAAGGGAAATCTGACTTGGAAGGAATTTGGGGATTTCCGAAAATTCAGAGAAATTTAGCATTTCATGGAATTTTAAGAATTAAAAGATTGTAAGAAATTCAGGGAATTTAAAAAAAAAAATAACTCAGAATATTCTAGGAATTCACGGAATTTAAAGAAGAGCAATTTATGGTATTTAAGGAATACGGAGAATTTTGGGATTGTACAAAATATTAGGACAAATTCGAGCATTTTTAAAAGATATTTAGGACTTTTTGAATGTTTAGAAGAAATAAAAAATATTTGAACAATTTTCGGCAATGCTGACAAGTTTTTAAACAATTTAAATTGATTAAAAACCTCTTAAATTCTTCGAAATATTTTTGCTGGCTTGAATTTTTCTTGAAATTGCGAAAGATCATTCAAATTGTAAAAAAATAACATAACATCTTTTAAATTTGCATATGAATTTAAAGAAAATTAGATAAGATTTTTGAATATTTTCAATGTGTCAAAAGAGAATCTACAAAATGAAAAAAAAATTATTTTACAGGATTTTACAAAATATTAGAAAAAATTCGAGCCTTTTTAAAAGACTTTTAAAAAACTTTTTAAAACTTTTAGATGTTTGTCAGAAATATTTGATATAAAAATATTTCTTAAAATTTGAGAAATGCTTCCATGTTTTAAAATATATTTTAAATCTACCAAAAACCTACCTAATTCCTCAAAATATTTCTAGCTGACTCCACTTTGTTTGAAATTTTGAACAATCATTCAAAATATAAAAAATAGCCTTAAAATATTCAAAATTTTCCGGAAAATTTTAAGAAATTTGAAAAAGATTCTTGCATATTTAATATGTGTCAAAAAAACATAGAAATTAAAAAAAATTATTTTGCAGGAATTAACAGAATATTAGTAAGAATTTTAGCCTTTTTAAAAGATATTTAGGACAATTGGAAAGTTTAGAAGAAATAAAAAATATTTGATACATTTTTGGAAATACTTTCAAATTTTATAAAAATATTTTAGATCTATTAAAAACCTCTTAAATTTCTAAAAATATTTCAAGCTGAATCGAATTTTTTTGAATTTTTGAAAAATCACTTAATATGTAAAAATGGCCTTAAAATATTCCAAATTTTCCTGGAAATTTTAATAAAATTGGCAAAGATTCTTGAATATTTCATATGTTTCAAAAAATATAGAAATTAAAAAAATATATATTTTACGGAATTTAACAGAATATTAGTGAGAATTTGAGCCTTTTTAAAAACTTACTTTTAGCAAGTTTAGAAGAAATAAAAAATATTTGATAAATTTTCGGAAATACTTTAAAATTTTAAAACATTTTAAATATATTAAAACCCTCTTAAATTCCTAAAAATATTTTTAGCCGGCTCTAATTTTTTTGCAGTTTTGAAAAATCATTTAAAATGTAAAAAATTCCTTAATATTTTCAAATGTGTAAAAAACGAATCTATAAGGACAAAAAAATGTTTTTTTACCAGATTTTTTAACATATTAGTAAATTTGAGCATTTTTAAAATATGTTTAGGATTTTTACAAGCTTGGAAGGAATAAAAAAAATTTGATACATTTTTGGAAACGCTTTTTTTTGTAGTTTTGGAAAATCATTTTAAATGTAAAAAAATTCCTTAATATTTTCCAACTTTTCCCACGAATTTTGAGAAAATTAGAAAATATTTTTGAATATTTCATATGTGTCAAAAAAGAATCTAGAATGTTTCAAAATAAAAATATTTTTTTTTTACAGAAGTTAAAAAGATATTAGGGAAATTTTTAGCCAAATCGAAATTTTCTTGAAATTTGGAAAAATCGTTCAAAGTGTAAAATAATGGTCGTAAAACCTTATAAATTTTCCTAGCAATTTTAAGAAAATTGTAGAAATCTTTAAAAAAAACTGCATTTTTAAAATTCTTTTATATTCTTTTCTTAAATTTTATTTATCAAATTAAAAAATCGTCAAAAGCTACCCATAAATCGAAAGAAAATTTTTTTCTTAATCTTTTAAATATTGTTAAACCTTCTGATTTTTTGTAATTATTCAAATTTTTCTGCGGAATAAAGCCCAGTCTTAAAATCTTTCAGACTCTACTTTGAAAATTTTAGAAATCTTTTAAAATCTTTTTAAATATTCCTTTTAAATTAATTTTTAAAAATGAAAAATCTTTTAAATTTTTTCTAGAAACATCTAAATTATTTTATTTTCCTAAAATCTTGAAAAATTCCTAGAATATTTTATAAATCTTTTTAAATAATTAAACAAAAATAAAGCATTTTTGCAAGAAAATATTTATTAATTTCTTTAATTGCCTATATTCTAAAATTAAAAATTGGAATCATACAAAATCTTGTTTGATATTAATATACTATTGAATGCCAATGGGATATTTCCCGCGCGCTGCAGCGCGCTTATTATTATTACTAATTGAAAATTGCTTAAATTTTAATTATTACTCAGTCAATTTCCTAATGAAAAGTTCTATAATTTTTATTCAGGCCTGAAAAAAGTCTTCTTTTTTCTAAACGGAGATTCACTTTTTTGTAAAAGAATTCTACTCCCCAAATTATAAAAGAGAGAAAAATGAGGCCTGTCATGAGGTGTATGCAAATTTTGTAACTATCTGCAATGTCCCTTGCGTAACCTTAAATAAAAAAAAATTTTTTTAAATATTTTTTAAATCGAAAATTTGTTACAAAAGTTTAAAAATTATACTTACCAACTAGAGGACTTATAAGGATGACTAAAGTACCCTTAAATATCATGAAAATTCCAAAAGCGTGGGGCAGCATTTCTAGAGAACAGCTTTCAGAAATTGTCAAATTTAAATTTACGATACTTGCCCCTCGTATAAATCCTATAATTACTAGAACCACTAATAAAAATGTGTCGTTGGATCCTTCTGCAAAAACTGATAATTATTTTTGATTAAAAAAATTATTTTTATTTTTATTGCTAATCTAAAATTATATTCTACACTAATTAATTATATATATTCGATGTTAGCGATTACTTTATACAAATAATTTTTTAAAGAACAAGAAAAAAAATTTGCTTCAGTCCGTATAGTAAAGTTAGCGATGCATAGTGGTATTCCAGGTTCAAATCCGGGCTAAGGCAAAAATTTTTCTTGGTCTTTAAAATAATATTTGCGAGAAATAATCGCTAGCATTGCATTTTATTTAATTATGAAACATTGTATTTTCAATAAAATAGATAAATTTTAAATCAAATAAATTTTTAACTAAAATGATGAATCTTCGAAAAAAATAAATATTTTAGAAATACAAGAATTCCACAATTAAGTAAAAAGTTAAATTTTCTACTAAATAAATAAATTTATAACAAAATAAATGTATTTTTAACTAAAAAATGTAAAAAAAATTTACCAAAAGTGGAATAGGTTAGTTTTGAATAAAAAATCTAATATTGAAAAAATTAACATTTAAAAAAAGTTTCATACAAGTTGTTGAATTTTTAACTAAGAATTATATATTTTTGATTAAACATTTTTAACCAAGAACATGAATTTTCTACCAAGAAGATTAGCTTTCTAAAAAAAAAATTCCAAAAATTAATGATATTCCAATCAAATAGTTGAACTTTTAACTAAAAAATATATAGTTTTAGGAAAAATGTAATAGTTGAAATTTCAATTTGTAAAAACTAATTGTGAACAAAAAAGAAAATTTTCAATCGAAAAGAATTAATTTCTAGCAAAATTTTTGAATTTTCAACAAAAAAATAAAATTTTCAACCAAATAATTAAATTTTTAACTAAAAATGTAGATTTTCAAGCAAAAATGTAAGTGTAAAAATTTGTCAAATTTTCAGTTAAAAAAATTATTGTTTATCTAAAATAAACAAATCGCCAAAAAAGTTATATTTTTAATGAAATGGATGAATTTTCTACTTAAATTTTTAACAAAATAGTTTAGTTCTTATCTTTTTTTTAAATTATAAATTTTTAACCTATAAGATCAATTTTCCGCAAAAAAAAGTATTTAAAAAAATTCATGATTTTCGATCCCAATAGTTGAATTTTTAACTAAAGAATATGTAAGACTTAAAAAAAATGGAATAGTTAAATTTTTAGTACAGAATTTAATTTTTTTAATGATTTAGAAAAATGTAACTACATAGTTTAATTTTTTACTTAAAATTATCATTTTCAACGCAACTTGGTATAGTTCAATTTTCAATTTAAAAAAATTTTTTATACAAAATAAACGAATTGCCAACAAAATAATTACATTTTCTACTGAAATGATACATTTTTACTACAATTTTCGACAAGAGCTCATTTTTAAACATTTTTTCAAAAATATAAATTTTCAACCAAGAAGATTAATCTTCCACAAAACCGACGAATTTAGAAAAAATGCACGAATTTTTATTTTTTTTTAATTGTTTAATAATTTTTTCGTTTCCGGTATGAAAGTGTAAAGTAGCGGGAATTGTGGTTTCTGAGAGTTTCGATAATTGTGGTGAAATTTGAGGTGAGTGAATTGGAGGAGTGTACAGAAGGGTTTGGTTGAAAGAG
>JAAAKG020100224.1:0-15920 GCA_010014905.2 Druon quercuslanigerum | reverse complement strand
TTTAAAAAGGGTAGTAAACAAGGTTTCAAAAATTTCCAAACAAAGATTTGAAACGATTTCAAATTTGTTATAGAAGATTTCAAATATTCTACTGATTTTAAACGATTACAAAAGATTCCAAAATTTTTTTAAAGACTTCATAAGGATCTTAAAACGATTTTAAAGATTTTAGAGAATGAAAAAGGGTAGTAAACAAGGTTTCAAAAATTTCGAAACAAAGTTTTGAAACGATTTCAAATTTTTTATAGAAGATTTCAAATATTCCACGGATTTTAAACGATTACAAAAGATTCCACAAATTTTTTAAAGACTTTATAAGGATCTTAAAACGATTTTAAAGATTTTAGAGAATGAAAAAGGGTAGTAAACAAGGTTTCAAAAATTTCGAAACAAAGTTTTGAAACGATTTCAAATTTTTTTAGATGATTTCAAATATTCCACTGATTTTAAGCGAATACAGAAGATTCCACGAATATTTTAAAGACTTTATAAAGATTTCAAACGATTTTAAAATGTTAAAAGATTTAAAAAGTATAGTAAACCAGTTTTCAAAAATTTCGAAACAAAGTTTTGAAACGATTTCAAATTTTTTTTAGAAGATTTCAAATATTCCACTGTTTTTAAACGAATGCAGAAGATTCCTCGAATATTTTATAGACTTCATAAGGATTTCAAACGATTTTAAATATTTCAAAGATTTAACAAGGGTAGTAGACTTTTATTTAAAATTTTTTTTGGAATGTAATTTTTTCATTTTCGGTTTACAATTGAAATTTTGTTGAAAGTTTGCCATTATTGACAGAAAACTAATCTTTTTGGTTATTTCTCTTTTTTTTTCTGAAAACCGCAAATGGTTGGTTGTCATTTTTGGTTAAAATTAAAAGTTGTTGTTCGACTATTGGTTTGGAAATTCATATTTGCCGGTAGGAAATCCCAGTTGCTTGTACGAGGGAAAATTAAAGAAGTTAACCATTATTTTTCTCTAAAAAGGGGTAATTTTTAAACAAACTATTTTTGTACTTGTATGAGGGGAACATTTTTTAAAAATAGGTTTATAATTTTGTTCGGCTTTTAAAAGAAAATTGTTCGTTAAAAATTAAATTGTCTTCTAAATAATTAAATTGTTTGGTTGAAAGCGTCTCTAGACCCTGAATAAAAAATTAAACATAATTCAATTTTTTTCGAGTGGCAAGCTCCCTTCACGTGATAAGCGTCAAAATTCTCTATTTTTTAAAGGAAAATTCCGCAGGCTCTTTTCAGTTCTCGAGACGGTAAATACTCCTGCAAACAGAAAAGGTTTTTCTTTTTTTTGTGTCGTGAATAAAAGTGGTGTGTACACAAAAGTACAAAGTCTTAATTGTTTCAAGCCTTTGTACCGACTTTGCTTTTCCTTTTCTTTCTTTTTTTTCTTTTTTTTCTTTTTTTTTTTTTTTTTTTTTTTTTTTGAATTTAAATTTTAAACATGATATTTATCCCGACGTTCATCGACCCAAAGGCTTGCATAACTCGCTAATTTATTTACGTTTATCAATATTGAAGTCAGCATTAGCGTAAGAGATAATTGAGCGCCGACTACAGACATTTTTATCTCTAATGTTTATTTCTTCATTCATATTGTGATAAAACGCGGAAATAATTTGTGATAATATTAAAAAAAAATTTTATTACCCTTTTAAGATTTTTTTTATGAATCGTGAATGGTAGTGAAGATAGCGGTACATATAAGTAAAGTGAAGTTAATTTAAAAATATTTTTGTGTTCATTCTGATTTTAATTATATTTCATAATAATGATTATAGTTAAAGTAAATGAGTTTCTTTTACGTAATTTAACACTCCACACTGAGTATTGTAAATTATAAAAAAAAAACGTTAGGAAAAAGGATCTTTGTGATCTTAGCAAATCTTAAAATCCGCTTAACTGACCGGAAATGGACATTTAACACGTGTATAAGTGGAACGGAACTGAAATGTTCTTCAGGTCCTTTACCTCACAAAACTCCTTTTGTTTCAGATTTTAGCAATGTTTTTATGCGCAGTTATTATTTTTTAAAATATTTTAATTTATTTTTGTCTCTTCCTAAACAAAAACTCCTTCTTAAAAATAATTTACATAACATTTCGTTCCTGCTAATCTTCTTATGTAACCGTCTTTGGTAATTTCAGACAGGCACATATTTAAATTCAATTTCTTTTTTCCCCCTCGAATTAAAGAGAAAGTTTTGTTATCAAGTGGATTTCAATTATCATAATTAAGTCGCGATTAGACTGATATAAATATGCTTCTCTCATGCATGAAATCACACGAAATCATGATTCGAATTTAAATGAAAAATTTCGTAACAAATTTCTATTTCCTTGACTGGTATTTCAAGAAAAACTTTGCATATCTTCCCTATTAAGTTTAAATTGGAAAATTTAAATTAACTTTTTTTTTTTAAATCTATTTTTATTGAGAGATTAAATTTGGATTGATAATTTAGATAGAAAAATAAATATTCAAGTAGCCAAAGGACAGATAATTATTATCAACTCTTTAATTTTCCATTAATAAATAATTCACCTCTCTTGCGAGAATTAACGAATCATTAGAATATAAATGTCATCAGGTTCTTTAAAAAAATTTAGATTGTCATTTACGGTTTAGAGTCTCGTTAATGAATTTCTAATTAAGATTATTCAGGTTAATCTGTTGGAGGAATTTGAAGAAAGTGAAAATTCTTGAAATATTTCAATTTGAAAATTCCCTGAAAAGTAGAAATTCAAGACCTTTGATTTAATTGAGAAACTGGTCCAAATTCTTTAAAAATAAAGAAATTCAGGAATTTTTTTACGAAAATAGGATACATTATTAAAATAAAATTAATGTTTGTAATAATAATAAATTTAAATTGGAATGTTTAAAATTCGTTATTTTTTATTTAAACATAATTCATTTCCAACAAAGTAATAGAATTTTAACCAAACGGTTCATTTTTTAGTCTAGAAAATTAAATTTCTCCCAAAAAGACGAATTTTCAAGAAACAAGTTAAGTTTTCACCAATAGAAGATTTTTCAGCCAAGGAAAAAAATTTAAACCTAATTTTTGAATTCTCAATGAAAAAAAATGTTCTATAAAATACAAAAAAGTTTAAATTTCAATAAAAATGAAATTTATTTATAATTTTCAACAAAATATTTGGAATCTTCAACCAAAACAGTTTAATTTTCAACCACATAGTTGTATTTTCAACTGTATAATAAAGATTAATTTTAAACTAAAAATGTATATTTGTAATCAAGACAGATTTTTCTATTAAGGATAAAAAAAATTGTTGAATTATATATAATTTGGCACAGGAAAATTAATTTTGAACAAAAAAGATGAATCTTCAACTAAATACATGAATTTTGTACCAAATAGTTGACTTTTAAACTAAAAAAAAATAATTTTTCAACCAAATTAAGGATAGTTAAATTTTCAGTTTAAAAAATCAGTTTTCAGAGAAAAAAACAACAAATTTTCAACGATTTTTTTTAAACCAAAATGTTATATTTTCAATCCAAAAATTTTCAACAAAATAAGATAATTTTTAACCAAATAGGCACATTATCAACAAATAGAGAATTTGGAACAAAAAATTTATTTATTAACAAAAAAGACGAATTTTCAACAAATTACATGAATCTTCAACAAAATAATTGAATTTTAAATTAAAGAAGATCATTTTTTAATAAAAAATTTAATAGTTAAACTCTCAGTTTAAAAAATTAATTTTCAAATAAAAAGTCAAATTTTCAAATAATTTTTAGCCAAATAAGTAAACTTTCAACCAAATAGTTGAGTTTTTAACCATAAAAAATTAATTTACAAACGAGTAGTTTATCTTCAACCACAGACACTTAAAATTTTACCCAAAAGAACAAATTTCAAATAAACGAGTTAATTTTTTAACCAAAAAAAGATTTTTTAGTCCAAAAACAAATGTTCTACAAAACAGTATAATTTCCAACAAAAAATTGAAATTTTATTTTAATAAAAAGTGTCTTCTGTCAAGAGAGAAACAAAATTTTAACCAAATTGTTCATTTTTCAATAAATTTTTTAATAAATTTTTTTCTCTACAAATCAGTTAAATTTAGAACCCAAATTGATGAATTGTCAACAAAACTGTTAATTTTCGACTAAATAAAATAATTTTATACCTCACAGTTGTATTTTCAACTAATAGAAATGAATTTTACATCAAAAAGACGATTTTGCTACCAAACGAGCGTTAAAATTTTTTGACCCAGGTTGCTGATCAATCTCTCTGTATCAAACAGTCCAGGCGAAGAGCTTCGATATAAAAAATTATAATAAATAACCCCCCCCCCCCTTTTAGAAATACTATTTTTTTACCTAAAACTATACTACTGAACTATACTACTATATTAACTAATATACTGTGATTCCTGATAATCTAAAGCTTCTTTTGTAGTAAAAGGAGAAAAGAAAAAAATCCAAAATTGTACTGCGTGTTTTTAAAGACAAAAAATAATTTTTTTAAAACTTATACTCAAAAAGACGAATTTTCTACCAAATGAGGCGTTAAAATTTTGCCGACCCAGCTTGCTGATCAGTCTCGATATATCAATCAGCCCAGGCGAAAGAGCTTCGATAAAAAAATTTATAATAAATGAAATCCCCTTTTTTTGGAAAATTACTATTTTTTTACCTAAAACTATACTACTGAACTATATTACTATATTAACTATGCTGCTGTGATTCCTGATATTCTAAAGCTTCGTTTGTAGTAAAAGGAGAAAAGTAAAAAATCCAAAATTGTACTGCGTTTTTTTTAAAGACAAGAAATAATTTTTTTTTTAACTTTTAATCTCAAAAAGACAAATGTTCTACGAAACGTAGCTTTAAAATTTTTTTGACCCAGGTCGCTGATCAATCTCTCTGTAGCAATCAGCCCAGGCGAAGAGCTTCGATAGAAATAATTATAATAAATGAAATCCCCTTTTTTTGGAAAAATACTATTTTTTTACCTAAAACTATAGTACTGAACTGTACTATATTAACTATACTACTGTTATTCCTGATATTCTAAAGCTTCTTTTGTAGTAAAAGGAGAAAAGAAAAAAATTCAAAATTGTACTGCGTGTTTTTTAAAGACAAAAAATAATTTTTTAAAAACTTTTAATCTCAAAAAGACGAATGTTCTACGAAACGAGGCTTTAAAATTTTTTTGACCCAGGTCGCTGATCAATCTCTGTAGCAATCAGCCCAGGCGATGAGTTTCGATATAAAAAATTATAATAAATGAAATCCCCCTTTTTTAATACTATCTTTTTTTGCCTAAAACTATACTACTGAACTATACTACTGTGATTCCTGATATTCTAAAGCTTCTTTTGTAGTAAAAGGAGAAAAGAAAAAAATCAAAAATTGTACTGCGTGTTTTTTATAGACAACAAATATATTTTTTTAAACTTTTAATCTCAAAAAGACGAATGTTCTACCAAACGACCCAGGTCGCTGATCAATCTTTCTGTAGCAATGAGCCCAGGCGAAGAGCTTCGATATAAAAAAAATTATAATGAATGAAATCCCCCTTTTTTTTAAATACCATTTTTTTACCTAAAACTGTACAACTGAACCGATGTGATTTCTGATATTCTAAAGCTTCTTTTGTAGTAAAAGGAGAAAAGAAAAAAATTCAGGAATTGTACAGCCTGTTTTTTAATTTTTTTAAATTAAAAATGCCACAGATTTTTGCAGTCTTGGAGAATTTGAAAATATAACATGATGGGTGTCACGGCCGATGGACGTCGAGAAAAGCGAGCGGTTGAATAAATTTTCATAATTTGCCTGAAACAATGCCCTTTTTATTTGCATAAATCAGTTATCTCCGTAATCACATAACGAGAGGATTTCCCTCATCCTTCCGCCTGTCCAATCTGACTTTTCCCTCATACGTCTCGAGTCTCTGAATTGTTGAATTCAAACCGTCAATTTATTATTTTATCTTCCGTGAAAAGATTCCAGAAAATTAAAATATTAAATTTATTAAATAATATCATATTTTTTCAAATAAAATGTTAAATTTATTCATTAAATTTATATTCGTTAAATTTTTTTTTGTTCAAAGCTAGAATAAGATTCCGTTAGTATTAAAAGTATTTTTTTAACTTACTGAATATTTTTATTTTTTCATGGAAAAATATAAAATTAACATTCGTTTAATTTGGAAATTTTAAATAACAACCTTTAAATGGTATGATGATAATGTATTTGTTTATTAGATCTAAAATAAATATTTGTTGAGTATTGATTACTAATTTCATAAGTTGTAAAAAAAAATTGGCTCTACCGGGGTCCGAACCCATATCTTTCAGATGTCAGTTTCTTAGTGGGTAAGAACATCTGGCCGGAAATATGAAAGGCCTGGGTTCGGATCCCGGTAAAGTCATTTTTTTACAACTTATGAAATTAATAATCAATATTAAAAAAATATATATTTTACATCTAGTAGACAAAAAACATTAACATCATATTATTTACTATATTTCCCTGGTCTAAAACCATAATATTAAAATAAGGAAAATCTTCAAAATTTTAAAATTTCTTTAACAAATTAAAATTGATTTAAATATCTATTTATAATGAATATAAATAATTTCTTTAAACAATTATTTGTCAACTATTTTTCTCTAAGAAAAATGTTCAGTTTTCTTACCTAATATTTTCGAAGTATTAAAAATGAACTTTAATATTTATTATTTAATATTTATTGAAAAATCGAATTGGAAGTTCATTCTTTTTGGTTATGAAGTCTTGTATTAAATTGCAGGTTAAAAAATCATCATTTTTTTGTCTTAAAAAATGGTATTATTTAGTTAAAAATTTAATTATTTTGTTAAAAATTCAACAACTTTGTTGAAACTGCATGTGTTCTTCATTTAAAAACCTTTTGGTAGAAATTTCATTATTTGTTGGTTCAATTTTTAACGGATTTTTATTAAAAATAAAAATATTTTCTTTACTGAAATATCAACTATTATATTTTTTTCTGAATGATTCATCTTTGTAGGAGAAAAATTAAACACTTTAGTTGAAGGTTATAAATTAATTATAAATTAATTAATAAGTTCATAAATTCTTCTTTTTTGGTAGAAAATCAATTTTTTTTAAATAATAAAACAAAGTGTTTGGTTAAACTGCGTAGTTTAAAATTATTTTCTTTGTCGATGATTTATAATTTTAGTGAAAAATTCATATTTTGTGTTGCAAATTTAACTACTTTCATAAAAATTAGTTTCTGTTGTTGTTAAAAAATAATTTTTGCAATACGTTGAAAATTCGTCTTTTTAGTAAAAAATGTAAATCTTTTCTTGAAAATTCGCCTTTCTGATTTAAAGATTCATCTCTTTTGGTAAAAATTTCATCATTTTTTGGTTTATTTTTTCAGGGGTTTTTATTAAAAACAAAAATATTTTCTAGGCTGAAATATCAACTATTATATTTTTTCTGGATGATTATAATGCTTAATAAAAATTTTTTTTTTGTTAATTAATCTCTGGTTGAAAATTAAACTTTTTTGATAAAATTTTTTTTTTTTGCTGATAAAATTTAATGTTTTATTTGAAAATTTAACGTTTTATTTGAAGATTTAAAGAAACCCTAAGGAATTTTAAGAGATTTTGTTAAAAAAAAAAACTTGTTTCTTCTTTTCTGGATGTAAAAAAAATTTAATATTTCCCCTAATTTGCTCTTTTTTGTAAAAAAATTACTCTTATTTCCCTCTTTTTAGCGCTTTGTAACTTTGCGTTTTTTGTAATTATTATGTTATTTATTTTTTAGAAAAGATAGTTTTATAATTATTTATTTATAACTTTTTATTGTTTAGTCGGAAAGTCTTGCAAAAAAATTATCAACTTTAATAAAGACGAATCGATTTTTGAATTAATAATCTAATGAGTATTTTTATTTTTGTTTCAGGTAAGTTAACTTCTAAACCTCTTTACTCAAACCTGGAATGTAAGTATGACATTCATATTTAAAAAAAAATTAATTTTTGAATAGCTATTCAAATAATGAATAACATTTCAAATGCTTTTTATTACTGCAGATTCTATTCTAGAATGAAATTTTAAAATAAATGCAAAATTTTCTTTTATTCTCATATACTTCTATTATAAGTTTGAACTTAATCTCTGGAAGAATGGTCTTTTATTTTCACTGTTAAATTCTATGAGCACAAAATCAATATTTAAAGAGTTCTGATACGAGAGATATTCTTTTTATGAAAAAAAAAGTTTTAGCTCAACTCTCGAATCCATCAGAGTTTCTTTTACTTTTTAAATAGAAATCCAAATATTTATTAGAAAAGTCTTCTCAGTTTTAAACTTTTCAGTGTGAAAATCACTATTAAACAAATTTTTAATTTTTGTTTATTATGAATAATTTTTTTCAACAGCTTTTTGTCAGCTCTTATTTACTAATTAAAATTCCCTTATTCTAGTTTTTCGAAAACGGAAATAATACCACTTATACCTAAAAAATATGTTTTTAGTTAAAAATGGTATTATTTTGTGCAAAAATTAATTATTTTGTTTAAAAAGTAAAAAATTTTCTTAAAAAGTCAGGCTTGTTAGTTAAACATTTGTCTTGTCTAAACAAAAGTTTTTATTGATCATTTGTCCCTTCGGTAGAAAACTAATTCCCTTGATTGAAAACTTAACTATTTATTTTAAAATTTATGTATTTTTTGAGAATTCGTCTTTTTTGGTTTAATTCAAATGGTTTGAATTAAAAATTAAAATTTTGGTTTAAAATATCAACTATTAAATTTTTTATTAAAAATTAATCTTTTAGGTTGCAAATTCAACTCTTTGGTTGATGTTTGAACTACTTTCTTAATAATTAATTTTTTTTATACAGATTGATAATTTTAATTAAAAATTAATCTCTCTGATCTTGAAGTGAACTTACTTCGAGAAAATTGATTTTTTTGTTTGCTAAAAATGATCATTTTAGTGAACCTTTAACTACTTGGTTGAAAATTCAACTTTTTTGTATTAAATTCGTCTTTTCAAATTAACAATTATTTTTTTCCAAACAAAATTAACTAATCCATTTTTGGTTAATAATAATTGATCTGTTTTAGTTTGAAAAATGAAAATTTTTGTTGAAAACTCATGTAATTTATTGCAAATTCGTTTTTTTGGTAGAAGATTACTCTTCTTGGTTAAAAATTCAACATTTTGGATAACATTTATTGTCATTCTGAACTAAACAATCCTCCTGGTAAAAAATGTAACTCCCGTTAAAAAGTCGTTTTTAAAGTTAAAAATTCATCTCCTTTGATAGAAATATTATCTTTTTTAGTCCAGCTTCAACTTTTTTTTTTAATTTAAAATTAAAATCTCTTCTTGCTTGATATAAAACTATTGATTTTTTTGTTTTTTGTTGTAAGTGGTTTATAATTTCAGAAAAAAAATGTTGTGCTATTTATACACGGCCCCTTATGAAAGAAATTAAAGAAACTTAACAATTATATTTGCTTTCAGTATTTGTGAAAGTCTAATCCTGAAGTAATTGAAAATAAACTGTGTAGGACACTGTATAGGACACTGTATAGGTTAGGACACTGTATACGTTGGAATAATGTATAGGTTGGGACACTGTATAAATTGGGACACTGTATAGATTGGGACACTGTATATATTGGGACACTGTATAAGTTTGGGACATTGTATAGGTTTGGGAAATGTATAGTTTGGGACACTATATATGCTAGGACGCTGTAAACTTTGACACACTGCCTAAGTTGCAACAATATAGACTGGGACACTGTATATGCTGGGACACAGTACAGATTGGGACACTGTATAGATTGGGACACTGTATAGATTGGGACACTGTATATATTGGGGCACTGTATATGTTGGGACACTGTATATGTTGGAACACTGTACATGTTGGAACACTGTATATGTTGGGACACTGTATATGTTGGGACACTGTATATGTTGGGACACTGTATATGTAGGGGTACTATATATGTGGGAACACTATATATGTTGGGACACTGCATATGTTGGGACACTGCATATGTTGGGACACTGTATAGGCTGGGATGCTGTATAGATTGGGACACTGTATATGTTGGGATACTGTATATGTTGGGATACTGTATATGTTGGGATACTGTATATGTTGGGATACTGTATATGTTGTGACACTGTATATGTTGGGACACTTTATATGCTGGGGCACTTTATATGTTGGGATACTTTATAGGTTGGGACATTGTAAGGGTTGGAATAATGTATAGCTTGGAACACTTTACAGATTGGGACACTTTGTGTGTTCGGATTCTATATAGGTTTGGGCACTGTATAGGTTGGAACTTTGTATAGGTTTAGACACTGTATAGTTTGGGACACTGTATAGATTGGAAAATGTATTGGTTGGAAAAATGTTTAGGTTGGAACGTAGTATAGATTAGGATACTGTATAGGTTTGGACAATGTATAGGTTGGAATAATGTATAGGTTGGAACACTGTATAGGTTGGAATACTGTACAGGTTTTGACAGTTAGTGGGTTCGGACACTGTATAGGTTTGGGAACTGTATAGTTTGGGACACTGTATATGCTAGGACGCTGTAAAATTTGGCACACTGCATAGGTTGGGACACTATATGATGGGACACTATAGATTGGGACACTGTACAATTTGGAATAATGTATAGGTTGAAAAAACTGTACATATTGGGACACTTTGTGGGTTGGGGCACTACAGACTAGGACACGTTATATGCTAGGACGCTGTAAAATTTGGCACACTCCATAGCTTGGGACACTATAGGATGGGATACTATAGATTGGGACACTGTACAATTTGGAATAATGTATAGGTTGAAAAACTGTACATATCGGGACACTTTGTGGGTTGGTACACTATAGACTAGAACACTGTATATGCTAAGACGCTGTAAAGTTTAGCACACTGCATAAGTTGGGAAACTATAGAGTAGGACACTGTATAGGTTGGGACACTGTATAGATTAGAAAAATGTATAGGTTGGAAAAATGTTTATGTAGGAACACCGTAAAGATTGGAACACTGCGTGTGTTAGGACACTGTATATGTTCGAATAATGTATAGGTTGGAATACTGTATAGATTAGGATACTGTATAGGTTTGGACACTGTATAGGTTGGCACACTGTATAGGTTGAGCCACTGTATAGGTTGAGCCCCTGTATAGGCTAGCACGCTGTAAAGTTTGGCAATGCCTAAATTGGGACACTATAGGCTAGGACACAGTATAGATTGGAACACTTTCTAGATTAAAAAAATGTATAGGTTAGAACACCGTAAAGATTGGAACAGTGCGTGCTTTCTGACACTGTATAGGTTGGGACACTATAGACTAGAACACTATATAGTTTGGGACACTGTATAGGTTGGAATAATGTATAGGTTGGAACACTGTACAGATTGGGACAGTTGGTGGGTTGGGACACTGTAGAGGTTGGGACACTGTATAGGTTGGGACACTGTATAGGTTGGGACACTGTATAGATTGCAAAAATGTATAGGTTAGAACTCCGTAAAGATTGGAAAAAAACGTGCGTTGGGACACTGTATATGTTGAGACACTATAGACTAGAACACTGTATAGGTTAGGACACTGTATAGGTCGGAATAACGTATAGGTTGGAACACTGTATATATTGGGACAGTTGGTGGGTTTGGACACTATAGGTTGGGACACAGTATAGGTTGGGACACAGTATAGGTTGGGACACTGAATGGGTTGGGACACTGCATAGGGTAGGACGCAGTAAAGTTTGGCAATGCATAGATTGGGACACGATAGTCTAGGATACTGTATAGATTGGGACAGTGTATAGATTGCAAAAATGTATAGGTTGAAAAATGTATAGGTTGAAAAATGTATAGGTTAGAACACCGTAAAGATTGGAACAGTGCGTGCACTGAGACACTGTATAGATTGGGACACTAGACTAGCACACTGTATATGCTAGGATGCTGTAAAGTTTGGCACACTGCATAGATTGGGACACTATAATATGAGACACTATAGACTAGGACCCTGTATAGATTGGGACACTGTATAAGTTGGAATAATTTATAGATCGGAAAACTGTGCATATTGGGACACTTTGTGGGTTGGGACACTATAGACTAGAACACTGTATAGTTTGGGACACTGTATAGGTTGGAATAATGTATAGGTCGGAACACTGTACAGATTGGGACAGTTAGTGGGTTTGGACACTATAGGTTGAGACACTGTATAGGTTGGGGCACTGCATAGGCTAGGAGGCCGTAAAATTTGGCAATGCATAGATTGGGACACGATAGCCTGGGACAGTGTATAGATTGCAAAAATGTATAGGTTGAAAAATGTATAGGTTAGAACACTGTAAAGATTGGAACAGTGCGTGCACTGGGACACTGTATAGGTTGGGACACTGTATAAGTTGGAATAATTTATAGATCGGAAAAACGGTACATATTGGGACACTGTAGACTAGAACACTGTATAGTTTGGGACACTGTATAGGTTGGAATAATGTATAGGTTGGAACACTGTACAGATTGGGACAGTTGGTGGGTTTGGACACTATACGTTGGGACACTGAATGGGTTGGGACACTACATAGGCTAGGACGTAGTAAAGTTTGGCAATGCATAGATTGGGACACGATAGACTAGGACACTGTATAGATTGGGACAGTGTATAGGTTGAAAAATGTATAGGTTAGAACACCGTAAAGATTGGAACAGTTCGTGCACTGGGCCACTGTATAGGTTGGGACACTATAGACTGGCACACTGTATCTGCTAGAACGCTCTACAGGTTGGCACACTGCATAGATTGGGACACTTTGTGGGTTGGGACACTATAGACTAGGACACTGTATATGCTAGGACGCTGTAAAGTTTGGGGCAGAGCGTTTTTCTCCATTACATTGCATTGGTATCACATGTTATTACTGTCACATATAGTGTCAATAGTAATTATAATAATATGTGACGCTAATAATAGGTGGCTCTATTTTAAAAAAAAATGGAGATAAAAACGCTTTCCCAATATATAGAGTGTCCCAATCTGTAGGACACTTCACTGCTAAACGTATTTTAATTCTTAATTGTGTTTGCTTGTATAAATAAGAGAAAATTGAGAGCGCAAAAAGATGGATGTTTGTTTGGACGAGTTGACTTTTCTCCTCTGTGGATAAACTCTGTTAATTATGCAATTTTCCTGGTAGCATTTGCTGTCCGGGATGTCGTGGTGCTTTTCGCGCGTTAATCACTCGATCTGAATCGTCCAATTATCAGTCGCAATCCGACCTTCAAAGCTAGACTCCAGTCTTTTGATCCGATTGCAACCGAAGACACTTTGATGTAGATCTCAGATTTCTGATTGACTATGATTTGTTAAATATCATTGGCCAAACATTTAAAAGTCCTACTGTTAGTTGACAATTTAATTCTTTGGTTGAAAATTGAACATTCATCATTTTTTTTTTATATAAAACTCATCTTTTCATATATAAAATTTACCTCTTTTTGGTACAAGTCATCTTTTTTAGTAAAAAATAGAATGATTTTTTGAAAATTCAAATTTTAGGGTCGAAAATTTCATTGTCTTCGGCTTGCAAATTTTACAAAAAGTATCCTTAAATTATATTTGTCTTTTTTTTGGAAATTAATTCAAAATTAATCTATTTTGTTTCAAAACTTAATGTTTTTAAATATCTAATTATTTTATCAAACTGCCCTCATTTTTAATTAAAAATATCACTGTTTTGTTAAACATTCGTATTTTTTGGACAGAAAAGTCATCCTTTTGATTAAAAATTTATCTTCTGAATATTTTTTATCTTTTGAGCAATTATTTGGTGAAAAATACAACTATTTTTTTTAAATTCGCCTCCTTTCCTTGACAGTTCAGAAATTTAATTGAAATTTTCTTTTACAGTTTATCCCTTCTGTAGATTATATCGTAAGTTACAAATTTTCTTCAAAATTCAACAATTTTGCCAAAAAGCCACCCTTTCTGGTGAAAATTCGAAAATGTATTCTTGAAAAAGGCTAGTTTTTATCTGCAAATTCAACTGTTTTGTTAGAAAATTTAACAGATACCATTTTTAGTTGAAAATTTAACTATTTTTTTTAATTCCCCCTTTTTTTAATGCATTTTTTAAAAATTCAAAACATATTTTAGCTGAAATATCTATCAATATATTATTAATTGAAAAATATATCCTTTTTTTTTAAAAAAACTACTTGGTTCCGAAATAATTTTTTGCGGAGATGCATGTCTTTTTTTTCTTTTGAAAAATGAATTTTTCTGAAATGGAAAGTTGAATTGTTTCATATTAAGATTGGTCATTTTAGTTAAAAAACTATCTTTTTAATTGAAATTTTTTTGTTAAATTGGATGTTTTTTGTTAAAAATTCGTCTTTTTTTGTAGAGAGCTAATTTTCTTGGTTTGAAATTTTCTATTTTTTGGTTGAAAATAAAACTGTTTATTTGGAAATTTCCATTTTTGTGGAAAATTTAACTGTTCTACAGAAAATTCGTATTTTGGTTTTAAAATTCACTAATATAGTTCAGCTTCTTTTCCTGTCTTGACTGCAAATTTGTATTTGATGAAAATTTATATTCCTTTGACAGAAAATTTGATTATTTTTGTAAAGAATTCCTGTTTTTTTTTTGTCGAAAAATATTTTTTACTGTAACTTTAAATTTACCATTTTTTGTTAAAAATTTCGCTTTTTTAGTTGAACATTCAACTATTTGTTAGAAAATTCATGCATTATGTTAAAAATACAATTATGTGGTCAAAAAATTAACTATTTTGTCAAAACTTTAACCATTTTTTTGAAAATTTATCTATTTAGCTAAAAAGTCGTTTTTTATTTTGATTAAAATATCAACGGTATTTTCGTTGAGAATTCACATTTTTCTTGAAAAATTCAAATATCTTCTAAAAAATTCGCCTTTTTGGTAGATAATTTTACTATTGGATTAAAAATTTGATTATTTTGTTTACTCAGAAAAAATTGTTTAAACCAAGATAACCGTTGTCTTGGTTGCTGATAATATTCCATCTACCGAAATATGAGGTTAAAACAAACAAAAAATTTATTTCGGTAAACCAAATATTTTTATTGTCCATATAATAAGCCCGCTCCCTAAATATTAATGGCCAGGGAAAATAAAAAACTGCCCGCCGAAAAATCAGGGTAAAATCTGGAAATTTTGAAAAATAGGTTTTCTGGCTACCCTAAATTACTGGATGTTTCATAAAACCACCAGAACTTCATTTTTCAACTGAAAAGTTCGAAATTGCAAAAAAATAAATGTGTATAAAGATAATTCCATGCTGAGAATGTGAAAAGAAACCCGTCATAATGAAAATCGGTGCTTATTTAAGAGTGGCAAAACCGATTTTACGATCTGGAGATGATGATCTACTTTAAATGATCTGAAACCAGAGCCATAAAATCTGAAGAGGCTTTAAAAAAAGCCGGCTTCTTGGTTGTAAAAGCGGGGGCGGAAAAAAAATTTCAGTAGACCAGACATTTCAAAAAGCAGACCGTTCAAGTGGCTGCGAAGTTCAACGCTCTAGCGCGTTTTAATTGCATCCATTACTTGCGTCACTACTCGAAAGAACAAGTACACTCGGATGTACATTTTTTTTCAACATTTACCACACGTCACAATTATGCACACTTTAGTTTTTACTTTATTTTTCACATCCAGTTTCTAAATCTATACCTTGAACGTTAAGTTGGACTATTTTTAGTAAATAGAGCATACATGGCATGTTTTTTGTTGACTTTTTTTGTGTTTTCGATATAACATTATTTTTTTTATTTAAAATTCATTTTAGTCTTTGA
>JAAAKG020100213.1:0-15920 GCA_010014905.2 Druon quercuslanigerum | reverse complement strand
ATATTATTATTTAAATTCTTGAGTTAAAGTTATAGTCTAACGCTTCTAGTATTGCAAAATAATAATTGAATTATTAGCAGATCAAATTTTTTAAAATTAAGGTGACAAAATTTATTATTTATTCGAATGTTATATAATAGACTATTAGATATTATTTTCATAATAAAAGTTTAATTATATTAATTTTATATTCATTTTCAATTAAATAATTCTTATTATTAATGCTTCTTTGAAAATAATTATTTAACGCTTTTTATGTTATAAACTGATTAATTACATTTTAGCTGAATAATTATTTACAATTATCAATAATAAAAAGATTGAATTTTACATATTATTTGCACAATAAAAGTTTATTTATATTTAAAATTCCCCTATATACATATAATTTATACAGTGTTGGCTTCAACGTCACACTCTTATAGTTTTTAAACTCATTTCCTTTGCCTTTCTTTACTTTTGGTATCACTACTCCTTCTTTCCATAACTTTAGCCACCCCTCTCCTCTCCATAATCGATTACACTTTATTCATGCCCATTACTCTAGTTCTGTCCTTAAATATTTCCATACTTTATTTGGAATCTTCCTCATCTCTTTCTCTACCATATTTTCCTCCCTTCCTAACTTTTGGCTCTACTCCTCTTGGCAAATCCAAAAAATATTTTTTCCATTCTACCATTTCAAAATCTTGTTTTACTCTCTTTCTGCTTCTTCTTCTTTCTCTATTTACTACATCCCATACCCCTTCTTCCGTCCTAGCCTTCTCCACCTCTTCCTTAAACCTTTGAATCTCTCCCTCTTTCTTTTGATCACACATCTCAGAATACTCTTTCTTTTTTCTTTTATATTCTTCCTTATTACTTTTTTCTTTTCTTCACTTTCTTAATTCCTTTCTGACCTCCTTTTATTTTCTCTTTACAATCTTTATCCTATCCACTTCTATTCCCCTCTTTACTAACTTTATTTTTGTTTGTGCACTCTAATCCTCTTTTTCCTTCTCCTATCATTTTTTCCATCTCTTCGTCCAGATTTTCCTCTCCCATTTTGATATTTCTTACCTTTTCTCTAAAATGTTCTTTTCTTGTCTTAACCAATCCGATTTTTCTACACTCTTTACCTGTTCTCCCTTTTTATGCATATTACTATTTTTTTTCTCACTCTAATTTAACTATTAAGGGAAAGTGATGCGAATCAATATAATCACCTACATCTAATTTCTTGACCTTCTCTCTTACCTCATCATCCACTATCGCATAATCAATTACCGTGGTGTTACAAGCGATTCCTGGTGTAACAAGCGATTATTCAAAATTTTCGATTTTACAATTATGATTTTGAATCGATTTTATTACCACGAATTTTTTTCCATAGTTCGACTCAAGCAGGTTTTTTTCCAAAAAAAAGTTCATTTAACGCAATTCAAGAAGAATGTCATTTTTCCACAGTTTAAACAAAAATTTATTATTTTAACATTTTTGCCTTTCTTTTTATTACTGTATATACAAAAAAGTGTTCATAATTTTCGAACACACAGGGAAATATTTTTTTTTTACTTTCATTTTTCAAATCTAAAGAATGAATAGAAGATTATAATCCGATTGAAAAAAAGTTCTTTAGTTAAAATTTGGCACGGTTTTGTACTAAAGTAGTACAATTTTGTATACTTTTTTCTATGCAAAAGAAAAGTTTAAAAAAAAATGTTTAGTGATATAAAATTCGATGGATTCTAATCTAAAGCAGAAATTGAGTGCTTGCAGTTCTTGAAGAGCTTTAAACTTAAATGACGTAAAATTTGAATTGTAAATGCTAGTACTTCTGAAGTTAGATACGATTTAAACTTAGACATCTTCAGTTTGAAAGCACATTAAAATTCGAAAGCTCCTAGTTTCAGGAGATTCTAAGCATACTACAAGTTTAATATGCAAATAAGAATTAAAAAAAAATAATAATGAGATATTACAAAAATTTTCTGGCCAGCTGTGATGATAGAAATTGAATCGTGGGCCTCTGTATTTAACTTGACAGTTAAATATTTCTATGGAATAATATGAAAATTTTCGAAAAGGGAAATGATTATTCAAAAATTTTTTTGAAATTAGCTAATTCCCGAAAAATTAAAATGCATCAATTAAAAATTCATAAATAATAAAATTACTGAGAATTAATAAGATATTACCAAATTTGAAAATTCGTGATGATAAAAAAGTCTTGAAATAAAATTGCCGAAATTATAAAATATCCGACTCTTAAGAATGCAAGAAATTATACAGTAGGTAAAGAATTCAATAAATAAACAATCAAAATTATAAATTAAATAAATAAATATATTATAATAAGAATTTTGAAAAATATATTTGATCACAATTTGAATTATTCCTGGTTAAATAAGTAAACAATATTGATAAATATTGAAAAATATTGATTCAACAATTTTTTAATTTGTCGATTTTCTGTCCGGAGTGTTATTATTGAAAAAGTTTAAAATTTGGTAAAATTATAATCTGTTCAGTAATTTTATTTTTCGGTAATTTTCGAATTACGTATTTTTATATATTAGAAATTTTCTAATTCCGCAAAGTTTATATTTCCAATAACTTATTGTTCTGAAATTTGCCAGTATCGGAATTTTTTTCTCTGGATTTTTCCATCATCCAATAGTTCTTTAGATTCAATAACTTAATAATTTGGGAACTTGTTATTCTGAATATTTTTTTCCGAAATGTTATAAAATTAAATGAAATACTGTTTCGGAAATTTCAGTTTTCAGGAATTTTCAAAGACATTAAAATTATTATAGAATAAAGTCTAATAAAAGACAAAATAGTTTTACTCGGCGAACCTAATATTATGTATTCTATTTATTATTTATTTATTTTCAACGAAAATAATTTTTATTTGATGAAATTTTCATTAGTGTGAATTTCCAGTCTCCAAAATTAAAAAATTGCCGAGATTGAGAAAGCATTAAAAGTATTTACATGGCCAAATTTAAAGAATTACGGTAATAGCCACTTTCGAACCTCCGACGCTTTAAAATTTCTAAATTAAAAAATTCTCAAAAAATAAAATTTACGAAATTATAAAATAAGCCAAAACTAATTATTCCCTTATAATAATAATATTCCAAAACAGCATGTTTTATTACGTAAACGGAAAATAACAGAATAATGAAATTCCTGAATTGAAATTATTATTATTATTTAAAATTTTTAAAAAATTTTATTTATTTTTTAAAAATAAAAGCATAATATATGGTAATAAAATAAACCTTAATTAATACCTCAAGTTTTTAAGAATAATTTTATGATTTTATATAAAAAATAAGTTATAAATATATAAGTTTGCATTTATTGTTATTTTGAATTTAAACAATAATGTTTAAAACTCAAATTTAAAAAAATTATCCTTTGTAAAATATTTTATGATCGTATTTTTAATAAAAAAGTAATATTGGTAAAAAAAAGTTTTTTTAATCGTTTCAATTCGGACTTTTTCTTGTTCAGGTATTTTATAAATAGTCAATTTCCTGTCAGGAATTTTATTATTTTCTTAATTTAAAGATACTGTAATATAAGAAACTGTGAGTGAATTTTTTAATTAGGAATTTTTATATTTGGGCATTTTTATAATTTTTGAAATTTTACCGTATAAAAAATCTTGTTTTTGAGGATGTTGCAGGCTTCCCCATATATTTTAACTTGAATGTTTATCAAAAATAGGGAAAAACAAATTTAAAAGTCAGACTTGGAAAATTAAATTTTAAATAATTTCAGGTTAATGCGAAAAAAAACAAATTAAAATATTCCTACTTCTTAACTGTAAGATAGCATCGCATTGGAATTCTTTAGTGAAATGTTAAAAACTAAAATATTTTTTTTATTGTAAAGTCGGAGTAACCACTCCGCCTGCGATTTCTAAGAATGTTTTTATTTAATTTTATTTTTAGGGATTCCTAGCCTCTGGCAGAAAATCTTATAGTTTAGTTAAGGTGTCCGTCCGCGCGTCGAACGTTTTTCCAAGTAGGCAGAGTGAGGAGAAATGATGCTAGGGGAAGTTCGGGGTAATGAGAGGTGGATGAGTAGGTTAAGAACGGAAAATGGAGTAGGGGACATCAGGATCAAGTGAAAGGAAATAAAGGAAAGTAAATCAGGGGAAATTATGAGAGGATAAGTGATAAACTGAGAAGAGGAGGAGTTTGGAGAAAGAAGGCCTAGGTAAGAAGGGTAATGAGAGGAGGAATCGAATAAATCAAGAGAGTCCGAGTAGGAACAGAGAGGGTAAATAATGGATGGATAAGTATGGTAAATGAGCAGAGGATATTGAGCGAAAGTGAGGAGAAGTAATTACAGGGACGCGACGTACGTGAAGGGGATTTAGGAGTATAAGGGTTATTGAGCAGAAAGGAGGCAAGAATAAGTTGAAGTAGTGAAGAAAATGCAATTAGGGGCAATTATAGAAGCTTTGTGCAAAAGAAGGGATGGAGAAGTAAGTGGTGGAGATGGAGGGGAATAAGGGACGGGTAAGTAGTATGGTAAAGAATAACCGTGGAAGCTAAACAAAGGAAAATGGGATGTAAAGGAAGTAATGTGAAAGCAGGGAAGAAGAAGTAATTTAAAATGTAGGAACGTAAAGCTAAGAAACTAAGAAGAAGAAAATTTGGGACAGCGAAGGGAATTTATGGGAGGTACTTCCGAATATAGTAAGTGACGAAGAACAAAGGAGATAAAGGAAGAGTAAATATCAGAATTTAAGATAATAAGGGAAGGTGAATTGAGAGATTTGAGGTGTAAAGGAATTGTTTGGAAGCAATGTGAGAAGAAGCAGGAGAAGTTATTGGAGGAGCCTGATGGGAAATATGCGGAGGAAAAGGAGGGGAACTAAAGAAGGTTAAGTAGCAGAATATAGGATAATGAGGGGATATGAACTAAGAAGAAAGTAGGCTATAAAGAAAATGAATGAAAATTCGGGATACAGAACTGATTTAAAATGAAGGAACGTAAAGTTAACAAAATAGAGAGAGGGAAATTGGGGACATTGATGGAAATTAATTAGAGGTTCTGTAGAAAAGTAAGTGAAGGACAAGGTGGAGAATACAGGAAGGGTATTAAGGATAATGAGATAAGGTGAATTTAGAGAAGTGGGTGTAAAACAAGTGGTGAGAAGTGATGTGTGTGAAGGTAGGAGAAGTGATGGGAGGATCTTAATAGGCAATAGGCCGTGGAGGCGCAGGAGAACTAAGGAAGGGTAAGTAGCAGAAGAAAGGATGTTGAGAGGATTTGAGGTTAGGAAAATAGGGAGAAAAGGAAGTCGTGGAAAATCGGGGATAAAGAAGTAAGTGAAAAGTAGGAATGTAAAGTTAAGAAACTAAGGAGAGGAAAATTCGGGGTGGTGATTTATGGAAGGGGCTTTAGGGGATATAAGTCTAGGACAAGGAGGGGAAAAGGGACGTGTAAGTAGCAGAGTATAGAATAACCGTGGAAGCTGAACAAAGGAAAGAAGGATATAAAGGAAGTAATAGGAAATCAGGAATAAAGATCTAAGTTTAAATGCAGGAATGTAAAATTAAAAAACTAAGAAAACGGAAAATTTTGGGCATCGACGGGAATATACGGGAGGGGTTATATAATATAGTAAGTGACGGAGAAGAAAGGAAATAAAGGAAGAATAAGTATCAGAATTAAGGACAATAAGGGGAGGTGAATTGAGATATTTTAGGTGTAAAGGAATTGGTTGGAACCGATGTGTGTGGAAGCAGGAGAAGTAATTGGAGGAGCCTAATGGGAAGTAGGTCGAGGAAAAGGAGGGGAACGAAAGAAGCTAAAGTAGCAGAATATAGGATAATAAGTGAAGTTAAACTAAGGAGAAAGAAGGATATAAAAAAGTTGAATGAAAATCAGGGATGAAGAATTAAGTGAAAATGCAGGAACGTAAATTTAACAAAATAAGGAGAGGAAAATTTCGGCAGTGATGCAAATTAATTAGAGGGGCTGTATAGAAAGTAAGTGGAAGAGAAGGATAGGGCTAAAGGAAGGGTACGTAGCAGAATTAAGGATAATGAGAGAAGGTCAATTGAGAGAAGTGGGGTGTAAAGAAAGTGGTAGAAAGTGATGTGTGTTAAAGGAGAAGAAGTAATGGGAGGATCTTAATGGGTAGTAGGCCGAGGAGAAGCAGGAGAACCAAGAGAGGGTAATTAGCAGAATATAGGATAATAAGAGTATATGAAGTGAGGAAAAGAGGTTGTAAATAAATTCATAAAAAATTAGAGATGAAGAATTGAATTAAAATGTAGAAATGTAAAGTTAATCCACTAAGGAGCAGAAAATTCGGGGTAGTGACAGGAATTCATGGAACGGGCTTCAGGGGATGCAATTGGAGGAGATAGAGAGGAATAAAGGGAGTTTACGGAACAGCATTAAGGATAATTAGGGGACGTTTTTTGAAATATGTGGGGCGTACAGGGAGTAGTGGGATGTGATTGTATTGGAAGAATTAGCAGTGTTAGGAGAAGCTCATTGGGAAGCAACTAGAGTAGAAGCAGGCAAATAAGGAAAGGGTAAGTAGCAGAATATAGAATAAGGAGAGGAGCTGAACTAAGTATAAAGTTGAAATGGAGAAACGTGAAATTAACAAACTAAGGAACGGAAAATTTAGGGCAGTGAAGAAAATGTATTAGAGGAGCCTAAGTATATAGTAAGTGGAACCATGAAAGCTTAAGTATCAGAATATAGAATAATAAGAAAGGCTAAACTAAGCAGAAAGCAGGATGTAAAGGAAGTGAAGAACAATCAGGGCTGAAGAAGTAAGTTAAAATCGAGGAACTTAAGGTCAACAAACTAAAGAGAGGAAAATTTTGGACAATGAAGGGAATTTAGTGGTGGGGTTTTAAGGGAATTAAGTGGATTAAAACGAGAGGAATAATGGAAGGATAAGTATCAAAATTAAGGATAATAAGAAGAGGTAACTTGAGAGACGTTGGTTGTAAAAGAAAATAGTTGAAAGTAATTTGTGTAGAAGCAGGAGAATCAATGGGACGAGCTTGATGCGAAATTAGCGGAGGATAAGGAGGCGAAGTAAGGAAGGTCAAGTAGCCGAATATAGGATAATAAGAGGAGCTGAACTTTAAAAAGTGGGATTGTAAAGGAAGTGATGGTAAATCACTAATGGAAAAGTAAGTTAAAATTTAGGAATGTAAAGTTAAGGAATTAAGGAGAGTAAAATTCGAGGCAGTGACGGTAATGTATGGGAGGGTCTTCAGAGCAAGTAAGTGGAGGAAGAGGAGTGGAATAAAGAAAGGGTATATAGCATAATTAAGGATAATGAGAGGAGGTTAATTGACAGAAGTGGGGTTTAAAGAAAGTGGTACAAAGAGATGTGTGTGGAAGAAGGTGAAGTTATGGAAGGATTTTAATGTAAATAAGTGGAGGAGGGGGGATTAAAGGAAGGGTTAGTAGCAGAATTAAGGATGATGAGAAAAAATAAACTAAGGGGAATTAAGTGTAAAGAAAGTGATGGAAAATAATGTGTGTGGAAGCAGAATGAGTAATGGATGGAAGAAGTAGATGAGAAAGAAGTTGGGAAAGGAAGGACAAGCAAAGTTAAAACAGTGGTGACAAAAATAGTGGGATAAAGCAGAGTAGGGAAGGGAAACTATGAGAGAAAGAGGTTTGAACGACTTAATTAATGTCTTAATAGGCTTTGACTGCTTTTCTTTCTTTTTTAATTTGATTCGAAACATTTAAGAGTGTCTTTTCTGCCTTTTATATTAATTGTTGCACTTTTTATTTTCTTTGAATTTTTTTTGTATACATTTATTTATTTATAAAATATTTTACATTTTAATTTATTTTGAATTGATTTATTCAATATTTTAGTCAAATACAGTTACAGTTCAAATAAATGTAGAGAGAACATTTTAATTTCTAACGTAAATAGTTCAAAGATACCTCGCTTTGTGTGAATGATGTGAGGAAATCGTTGTAAGAGGAAGACGCTAATCTTCAAACATATCTCAAAATGCAAATATATGCTCACTTCTCATTTCGTAAACAGAAAGGAGCAAATAGAAATTGCATTTTTCCATATGAATAATTTCTTTAACATACATTTCTGTTTATTAATTCTAAATATTCATCATTCAGTGTGGGTGAAACATGTACAGATGTTTCAAAAATATTCTGCAACTTTCTACATTTCCAAAATTAGCACCTACGCAAAATCTCCACAAAGAAACATTCGTTATCAATAAGGACAATAGAATGAATAAATCATGTAAAAATTGTAAATTATAATGTTGTCTAGTTTTAAAAACCAGTATACATACACAAGTATTATTTCCAAATTCATTTAATATAGTTGTATGCAAAATTGTTTCATTCAAATTGTTTAAATTGAAACTCTTCATTTAAAATTTTAGATTGTCTGCATGAAAATGTCAAATGATTTTTTAATTGTACATGCAAATTTTAAACAAAATTAAACTTCCTCAAATTTCGGGAAACAATTCTAATGATTTTTTTTTATTTTAAAAACTGAATTTTTTAAGAAAATTTACAAAAATTTGAAAACTTCTTTGAACACTTCGTAAACAATTCAAAGTTTGAAAATATATTAAAAAATGAATAACAAAATATATTCTTTTGATTTGTGAGCTTATACTGTGTATTCGTCTTAAAATTATTTTAATAGCATTTTTTTCATGTAGGAAAGATATTTTCAAAAGAACATTTAAAAAATGTAATGATATTTTGAATGATTTTTAAAATTATTAAATAATTTGAAGAAAATTTTAATGTAAGCAACTTCTAAATTTTGACAGGTATCAAGAAAATGAAACATTTTACTAGGTGATACTAGGGAAATTCTAAAATGACTTTGTCTTTAGTAAAATCTATTTTTTAAGAAAATTTAAAAAGATTTAAAAAGAATAATTCAATTCTTTTTCATTCAATTTTTCATTTCAATTCTTTTTTTTTCAAAAATACCAATGTTTCGTAGAAAATTAATCTTTTTTGGTTGATGATTACAATATATTTTTTAATTCCTCTTTATCTGTACGTTTAACTTTTTTGCATTCAAAGGTAATTTTTTGTTTGTTTATATATTAATTAGCGTAAAAAACATTTTTTATTTGTTAAAAATGCACCATTTTAGTTCGAAATTAAAATTTTTCCTGAAATTTTGATTTGAAACATCTGAAAATTTTTAAAAACTTTTTGAAGTTAAACAAGAATATTCGAAAAATACTAATCTCAAAACTTTAAAAGCAAATAATCAAACAAACTTAAAAATAAGTATTTATTCGAAATTTTTATTTCGTATTTAAATTTTTAATATTTTTAAGATTTAATAGAAAATAATATTAAAATTTAAAAAAATTCTCGGATGGAAAAATGTTTGTTCTTGTGGCCTTGAGTTTATTTTTCCGAAAAAGGAATCCCTGTTTTTGCAATGCTAAAACATTTATATTATTATTTGTCTCTAAATTGTTAATTCTTCTTCTATAAATTGCAAGTTTCAAGTATTTTTAAACATTTTTCATTTATTGAAAAACTATTACTCGTTAGAAGACATTTTTTACCTTCTATAAATCGTGAAAATTTATTATTTTTCGGGATAAATGATAAAGTTGATGAAATTTTAAGAATAATATGTCTAACCTAGCATACTTGGTAATTATGTAAACAATTTTTCGCCTGTACATCACAAAAAGTTTTTTTATTGATGTAATGACACAGTTAAAAAATGAAAAGAGTAACATTTTTTAGGACATTTGGGAATTTTTTAAAACATATTCATTTGTTTAAACAATGTTTTGTACAAATACGCAAGTGAATCATTATTTATAAATAAACTGATTAAAAATTGTTTTTGCAATAAATTAAATAATTAAGAATTTAAAAAAATAATTTTATACTATCTTTAACACGAAACGTCAATTTTCGAATTTATAAACTGCATTATTGATTCAAGAAAATGGAAACTTATTGAAATTCACTCAACAAAATTTGTTCTAACAATTTAAAATTGTTTAAATAATTGTCAATTATTGTTAAAAAATTATATTTCTCTCAATATCCGTGAATATAGTTTCTTCTGCAATGTTTACCTTTGCTTTGCCTTTCCAATTATAAAAATTTAATAAATAAATATTAGAATGAAAAATATTTTATAAATTTCACCAATTACTTAACTCACGTTAATTAAAAATTGTACAAAAAATTGAAAATTTGTTCAAAAAATACATTTTTAACATTTTCTAATAAAATATTATCATAAAAATTATAATAATAAATTTAAAAAACAATTAAGTATGTAAAATTCATTCAGTATTACCTTACTCTCTTTGAAAATCGGACGAAAGGTGGATAATTATTTTTAAAACCTCGACCTTCTATCTATATTCTAAGATAAAATTGCAAAAACAATAATAAATTGTTTGAAAAATTTATTTAAACATCTATTTACCAGCATTAAATTGTATTTTATGCATTAAAAACAAGTTTCATAAAACAAAAACAAAAAAAAATATAATTAGGGCCAAAAACTCGCAAAACCCATTTTATCAATTATGGTGTTTTACGGACCCTATACAACACACTCACGGTGTTGGTGTTTTAAAAGTAATATTTCATTCATATTCTATAGCGAAATGTTAAAAGTTTTTCATATTAAGTCGATTTTTCTAATATTGACGATTCTAAATAAAATTTACAAAAAAGTATAAAAGTACCTGCTTTGAGCTTGCGCCACCTCTAAATATATTTTTATTTCGCAAAACAAAAAAGGTATTTATTTTTCTTTTGGATTCGAAAAATTTCCGCGTGGTATGAATGATAATCCAAAAAAAAAAAAAAAAAATTGGACCACCCTGGTGTGCACTCCACTGATAACATGATGGCTGACTACAGTCGTCTGTACCTACTTGGAACACTGAACGTGCTGGCTGTAGGAATGAAATCACTTGGTTGATAAGAAATTCACTTGAGATTAAAATTTCACCACCAGTATTAAGTATGAGACAGTATTTCAAGATTTCGAGAGAAGAAGAAAGAGAATGAGGAAAGTGAGTAGAGTGGATTTAAAATTTAACGAGACGTTGCGAGCGTAAGACAATTTATTTTGCAGTAGGAAGTATCATGAAATTGTAATCAGGAGTATCAACCTAAGAGCTATCGTTTTCACCATTTATTTACTTGTTCAGAAATACGAACATGAGTTGAAATCTCCCATTAAAGTTTACTACATTGTCGATCAGAAAAAAAAACATCTTTTCAGTAGAAATGTTTGCCTAACCTTTTTTAAAGACAAAAAAATTAAACCGGAATTTTAAAAATAATAATGTATAAAATAACTTGCACAAAATATCGTGTTCTTAATAAATAGAACAAGGATAACAATAATAATTAGAAATATATTAAAAATAAAATACAAATCAAAATTTTATTATTGACTGATCAAATCTAAATTTTTTTTTTGTAAAATCTAATAAAATTATGCAATTAAGTGTCATAACCAATTTTCGAAAATAATTTAAGTTACTTGTTATTTTACAAACCAATTTTCTAAGAAATTATGCACTTGTATAATATTTGGTCATTGAATTAAAATTAATAAGTTTTGAAACAATCCTAATTAACAAATGTACTACTAGGTTTTTTTTGACGTAAAAACTTGGTTCTTTAAGGAATCGACTGTAAATACCTTATTTCCTCATTTTCAAGAGCCAAGTATATAGAAATGACTTTTTTGCTATAAATCTATAATATTTTATCATTGTTCAAACAATAATAATAAACAAATGCATTAATTCAATATTTTTCAGTTATTTTTACTAATAATTTAATTCAAATATATGTCTACGTTATTTAAGATAGGATTTTAGCAAATATTTTACATACATGTGAAAAATTAAAGACTTTATTTTCTACTGATATATCAAACAAATCCGTAAATCGAAATAGCAAGTGAAATAGTTTTTAATTTTTTATAAATCGTCAATTGTTATTAAGTAATTTCTTAGCTTAAAAATGCATTAGACAAGTAATATTGTTTTTCATTTAAAAGAAATACAATGTTAACTATTTTATTTGAATTCTACTGTTTAAAAATTCTGTTCTTTTTTTGTTATTAAAAATTCTTTTTTTATGGGTTATAAATCAAGTATTTTACAAAATATTTGATTTTTGTTTTCGAAAGCTTAACTCTGTTGTTAAAAAAGCATCTATTTCGGTAGAAAATTCATCTTTTTTTAAATAAAAATTTGTCTATTTGGTTAAGGATTTAAACATTTTTTTTTAAATACTCATTTTTGTAGGTAAATTCAACTGGGCCAAAATGTTTTTTTTTCGTTAAAGATTCTTCTTTTCTGAATTCGCAGGTCAAATATTTTGCAACAAATTAACCTTTTTAGATTAAAAACTTAACTATTTTGCGAAAAATTCGTCAACTTAAGCAAAAATTTAATCTTTTTTTTTTTGAAAATGCATCAATTTGGTTGAGGATTCAACTTTTTCGTGAAAAATTCGATTTTTTAATTTGATTTTTACTGTTTGCAAATTCTGGTTTTTTTTCTTAATTTTTGTTTCCTGGTTTACAAATCGAATGTTTACCAAAAAATTTAATTTTTCGTTTAAAAACTTGAGTGTTTTGTTAAAAAAGCATCTATTTCGGTAGGAAACTCATCTTTTTTTAAATAAAAATTTGTCTATTTAGTTAAGGATTTAACTGATTTGCTAAAAATACTAATTTCTTAAGGTAAATTCAACTGGGCTAAAATTTCTTTTTTTTTCGTTAAAGATTCTTCTTTTCTGATTAACAGGTCAAATATTTTGCAACAAATTAATCTTTCTAGCTTGAAAACTTAAATATTTTGAAAAAAGTCGTCAATTTCGGCAAACAGTTATAATTTTTTTTGAAAATTCGTGTATTTGGTTGAGGATTTAACCTTTTTGTAGAAAATTAGAATTTTTAGCTTGAAAACTGAACCATTTTGTAAAAATTTGCCTATTTGGGCAAACAGTTAATTTTTAATGTAAAAATGCATCTTTTTGGTTGAGGATTTAAATTTTTTGTAAAAAATTCGGCTTTCTAATTTGATTTCTACTGTTTGCAAATTCTGATTTTTTTGTTATATCTTGTTTCCTGGTTCAAAAATCAAATGTTGTCCAAAACATTTAATTGAATTAAAAGAAAATGCAACTGGGCCAAAATTTATTGTTTTTTCGTTGAAGATTCTTCTTTTCTAATTCGAAGGTCAAATATTTTTGCAATATTTATTCTTTTTAGCTTAAAAGCTTAAATTTTTTGCAAAGATTCGTAAATTTGGGCTACTGTTTGAAAATTCTTTATTTTTTTGTTGTTATTGAAAATTGCTGTTCTACGGCTTAGAAGTCAAAGGTTTTTCTGAAACTTTTAATTTTTAAATTCAAAATTTGTTAAAAATTCGTCTATGTGGGTAGATAGTATATTTTTTTTTTTAATTTATTGTTTTAATTGAAAATTAAACTGATTTGTTAAAAATCTGTTTCGGTAAAAATTTCTTTTTTTTTGAACAAAGTCAGTTATTTCGTGCATAAATAAACTATTTTATTACAAGTTTAATTATTTTTCTTAAAAATTAAATGTTTTCTTAAATTCACCCTTTTTTGTTGAAAATTTAAATGTTTTGTTAAAAATTCTCCATTTTCGATTAAAATTTCTTATTTTCTTTTAGAAGAGCAATTTTTCTTTGTAAACAATTTATCTTCTTTGGCTGAAAATTAGATTTTTTGTTAAAAAGCCATTGCCTGCTTAAAAATAATTTGTTTGGCATAAAAATTATATTTTATGTAAAAGTAATATTTTTTTACCGACACTAGATTGACCCAATATATTTTTTTTTTATTTCAATTTGTTCAATCTAAAACGTTAAAGAATTATATAATTTTTACTTGGAGTGAGTTATCAGTCTATTTAAATTATAAAAAATAATTATTTAAACCAATTAAATTGTTTTATCTATCTTCTGTTTTATTAATTCTAGTTAGTTTCGTTTTTTCTATTTTTATTTTATTCACTTTCTACTTAGATAAGTAAATAATAATACAAGTTAAAAAACAATACTATCTTAACAATTTATTATTTTTTGTATCTATCTTTTCTTAGATAAGTGCTAGAAAGTTGTCTTGCTTTCAAATCTTAAGTTTTGCTTTGACATTTGAGTTATTAATAAATAATAAGTGAACCTCAACTAGAATATTTTTTTAAATAGTATTGTCTTTTATAGGTGAATTATTTTTTCTTTTTTCCCCTGTTTGACAAAAAGTAGGTAGGAGGAACTAGTTCTTTAAATGTCATGTAAAAGTATTTTTTTTTATAGAAGAAATTTATTGCAATGCAAAAAAGAAATATTTAGAATTGAACATATTTTTATATCAGCCCCACCTAACAGCAAACTATATTTATAAAAAAGAGATTACTTAAAATAATTTTATTTGTAATTTTTATTTATTATTTGTGTATAACTAAAAATAAAAAGCAAAATTAAACATTTCTTCCAAACATTTATATTAAAAAAAAAATTTGAAACCAAAAATTAGAACGTTAAATTTTCAATTTTAATTGTTCATTTAGAATAATCGAATTCTTCAGCAGTTAAATTTAATTAAAAACGATTGGTGTCCCACTAATTTGTTGAAAATTGAACTTTTTCGTAGTAAATTTGCTTTTTGTTTAAAATTCATATTTTGGTCTTTTCTAGTTGAAAGTTCAACTTTAAAAAAATTGTCCCGTTTTTTATTAAAACTTCATTTGTTTTAGTAAAAATTTAATCTTTCTTTCATAAGATTAAAAATGCAACTATTTGATACAGAGTTCTACTATTTTGTTGTATTTTCAAAATTTTCGGTTTAATAAAATTCTTTTTTTCTCTGTTAAAATTTGTTTTTTGTTGAAAAATTCATATTTTGATCATGAAAAGTCAATTGGAATCTTTTTAGGATAAAAATTCAGCTATGTTTTCGAAATTCCTTTTTTCTAAAAAATTCATCTGGTTTAAAAGAAACTCCATCCTTTTTGCGTACATATGCAACTATTTACTGGAGAATTTAACAATATTGTTGAAAAGTCCTTTTTTTGTTTAAAATTCGTCTTTTTGAATTAAAAATTTAATTTCTTCCGTGGAAAATTATTTATTGCCTCAAAATTCATATTCTGATAGTAAAAACTGAATTGCAATATTTTTTAACAGAAAATACAACTATCATTTTTAAAATAAAAATGCGTCTTTTTGGTTAAAAATGAGAAAAACATTTCTTTGGTTGAAAGTTTAACTGTTTTGTTAAAAATTAATCTTTTTTAATTTATAATTACACTACTTCAGAAAAAGTTAAACTACATTATTAGAAATTCAATTTTGGTTCGAATGTTTATGCCCTTGTTTGAAAATATCACTGTGTATTCGAAAAGCCTTTTTTTGTTTAAAAATAAATTTTTTTACTGAAAATTTAAATTTTATATTTTTTAAAAATTGATCTTTTTAATTGAAAATGATCCTTTTTTGGTACAAAAAAATAATTTCCTTGGTTGCAAATTTCATTTCTGTTAGATAAAATTTCATGGGTTTCCTGTAAAATTATTATTTATGCTCAAAAATCATATTTTAGTTTGATAAATTTTTATTTCTTTCTTAAGTGCAAAATCCTTATTTCTTAAAAATTCTTCTTTGGTTTTCACATTTTTTGTTTGTTATAAATTTCCACTTTTTGGATTAAAAGAAAAACTATGACACTTTTTATTTGGAAATTTATCTTTTGAGGTTGCAAATTGAACTATTAAGTTCAAAAGTTAATTATTTTATGGAATATTTAAGTATTTTGTTAAAAAGTCTTCTTTTATTGTAGAAAAAATATTTTTTGTTTTGAATAAATAAATATACATGAAA
>JAAAKG020100202.1:0-15921 GCA_010014905.2 Druon quercuslanigerum | reverse complement strand
TACATTATATACAACTATATACATACTGTATTAATAACTTAATAAAACATATATACACTATATACACACACGATACTCAACAATCTACATATATACACTTCATATGCACAAAACATATTCTGTATATAATAATGTATATAGTTTATATATGTTTTGTTAAGTTATTAATACAGTATGTATATAGTTGTATATAATGTAAATAAATTATGGATGATGATTTAACTGGCGACCTGCAAGTGGTGCATCCTGGGCAAATATGAAATTAGTTTGGCGAATGTCAGCAGTAAACAAAAAGAAGTGTGTTCTATCTACTTATATAATCGATGGACATTATGACTGGGGAATTCACGATAAAATTTGTTTTCAGTCAAAGAATGCTGCTGCATCTGAATTTTATCACAACTTCCTGCGTCATAAGCTAAAAATTAAGTTGGCCCCTCATTCTCATTGAATTGCATACATTTGAGGGGCCAAAAAGTAGTTTTATTGTTTTTAACTATGAAGTAATGCTTTGATCATTTTCGCAAAAATATATATTGATGCCTTGAATGTGAGCATGATATAGAATAAAAATGGTTGGTGTTCAAGAAGTACTTCCTTTTAAAAGAATTATTTAAAAATTTTAATAATTTTTTTTATCCTCTTATAATCAACAGAATTAAACGCTGAATTTTTTTCGGAACTGCCTTAGTACCCTCTATAACATATATTTTGACCATTATGATCGGTTAAGCCGTTTTCGAGAAAATTGAATTTTTTGATTTTTCAAAATTTGTTTATAACTTTCGTAAAAAATTTTTTTTTTAGTTGATACTTAGGGCAAATTTATCTTATAGGAAAAGTTACTTGCCCCCGCAATATGGATTACATTCGAGCGGGGGCACCCAGACCATGCTTATCCTGCTACGGCCTTTAATTTTCAACCAAGAAATATGAATTTTCTACCAAAATAGACGATTTTTCAACACCCTGTTGATTTTTTAAACAATACAGTGGAATTTTCCACCAAATTATTGCATTTCAAACAAAAAAAAGATTAAGATTCAGTCAAAAACAGTTTCATTTTTAACAAAATAGTTTACTTTTCAAGTTAAACATTCGCATAAATTTTTAACCAAGAAAGATGAATTTTTCACACAAAAAAAAATTTAATTATGAACGAAACGTTCCATTTCCAACTAAATAGTTCAACTTTTAAACCAAAAACATACCATACTTTAACAGGATAATTCAATTTTTAAACAAAAAGTAGAATTCTATACCAAATTTTCGAAATTTCAAACAAAAGAGAAAAAATTTGTACCAAAAAAATTGCATTTTTAACACAAGAAGACGAATTTTTGACCAAAAAGTATATTTTTTTAAATAAGGAGATTTTAAGAAATAAATACATTTCTCAGGAAAATAGTAGAATAAATCTTCTTGAATACAATAATAATTTTAGGTTCGGTTGAATTTTCAACCGAAGAAGATGATTTTTTCCGTAACTTAAAAGGACGACTTTTTAACAAAATTGTTGAGTTTTCAACCAAACAAAGTTACTTATCTCTGCAATAAAATATAAATGTTCAATCCAAAAGGATGATTTTTTGTATCCAAAAAGACAAATATTCAAGAAAACAGTTAGATAAAAACAGAGGCTTTTTACGAATTTTTAACTAAATAGACGAATTTTAGAAAATCATAATGTTTAAAGTCTGCAAAAAAATCGTTGTATATAATCGTGTAGATGAACCGAACTATCAAAATATTTAAGTTTTCAACCAAAAAGGAGAAAATAGTTGAATTTTCCAAAAAATAGTTTAATTTTTTATCCTAAAATATTAAATTTCAATTTTCTTATTGGGTTCTATTAATTCAGTTCGAATTGACACGAAAAAGCGAGAAAAAGTGAGAAAAAGGGGACGTCTTTTGAAAAGAGGGGAAAACAGGAATTCTCAAATAAGGGGGAAAGGGTATATATAACTAAAATTTATTATTTTGGCTTTTCTTGCTCGGTAAACATTTTCACAGATATTCTCACAATGAGCAGCATTTTATTATTTGCTATTATAAGGTTTATTTTATTGAAAATTAAAGAAAATTTCGGGACCAGTGGCCAACTTGACCACCCTGTAATAAGTCAACCTAGTTGACAATTTACCAGAAATTTCAATTCAGTGAACCTAAGAAATGCATTGACAAAAAATGTGCACCCGAATCAATACAAATTCGCGATTTTGAATCCACAAGAACCTCGTCAAAGATCCCCCTTAAAAGCTAATAATAATGAATTGTCTTTACCACTGTTCTTCAATATATTATTATCAGATAAGCAGTGAAAAAAATAAATATAAATTATAATTATGATCCCTTAATCTTGAAGTATGGAGGTGCGGTTTAACAGACCGCAGCAGTACCGCAGCAGTACCGCAGCAGCACCGCAGCAGCACACCATGCTTCTGATATGTGGGTCCCCCAAATGGTCTTTCTCGACCTCGGCCGCGCCGTCATTATTAATAGCATTAGTTTTAGGAGTTCTTTCGCCGAGGTAGATGGACTGTGTGTGGTTTTGCGTGTAATTTATTCTTGAGTAGTATCAATTGAAAGTTGAAGAGTGCTCCGTGAGACCGCACACTCACGGTAGCGGCACAATTTTATATTTCTCTTTTAATTTGTTTCAAGGTACTTAAAACACAAATAGTCAGACAGACACAAGCAAAATGGAGTTCGATGCGGGTACCCCAGTGGCACAGAGGCCCACAAGCCCAGAGTACGAAACGCGGCTGTCCGAGACCAATTTTATGTCCCGATTAACCCTCATTTGAGAAAAAACTGACAAAGTAGTATGGACGTGTAAACGTATGGACATACATGTGGTCTCTCAAATGACACCATGTTTCTGATATATGGGTCCCTCCCCTCCCCACCACTGCCCTGATGCAAAAGATTATTAGCAACAAGGAAACTTGATAAAATGTTTCAAGTTCTTAATCCAATCTCCCTTCTTATACTTGAATAAGTTAGATAACAAAAAATCTTTCCTTATCTAATTAGATATAAATATGTGCAACAGTCCGTTGAACCTCAGGTCGATGTGAGTGCAAAAAATGAAAAATGAAAAATGAAAGCGCGTCCATACTTAAAGTGTAAAAAGTTTGCTTTTTCATGTTCCAATGTCACCCAAACTGAAAGATGCAGCTTCGAAGTTCGAATTAAGAATAGAATGAAATGAAGAATCTAAATTGAACTTTCTAGATCCCGAATCCCGCAGGAAGGAGACATGAGTCAAGAAGATCATTATCTTATTTTATTCGCTATTTTTTTAGAAAGGGAGTGTAGTGTATGTACTGCTGTATACGCATGTCATATGACATGCAGGCAGGCAGGCAGGCAGACAGGCAGGCAGAAAGAAAGTGTTTGTGAAATTTAGCTGGAAGGGTCTTTTAACTCTTTTTAGTCTCTGCGTGAAAAGTTTAATTGCAGAAAGACTGAAAGAGCGAGACTACTGTCACTGACCTCGGCAGGTTATCAAACTCGGTTACGTTGAGCGAGACGACACTTAACACGTGGGCCAAAAACCCCACGCATTGGCCATTTGATAAAAATATCCGACCACCCTTGAAAAATTCCGCCTCTAACTCTCACTAGCTAGTCTAGAGTCTATAGATACTCTAGATCTTGAGGATCATTTTCAGCCGGAAAACAGCCATTTCAATCGGTTCAATTAGTTCAATTAGTTCAATCAGTTTGAGAAGTGAGAAATTGTTCAACTATTCGTTATCTTCTTCTTCTTCTTTGATAGACAACGATTTTTTATTATACTCAAAAAAATGTCTGTTTGAATCAACCTGGAATCAATTCTGGCTAAATATATATCCTTAATATCTGTTCTGCTTAAAGCTTAAAGTAATCAGAATTCTGATAGTTTTAAACAGATATTCTAGTTAACCAGACGTTCTTTGAGTGTATAAACACTAATTTTCTACAAAAACCCCTAAAATGCAATACCAAAAAATTCTTCCAAATTTTAAATCTTCTATGAGTATGAATTATTTGCGTCTAAAATAACCGATTTCCGGTGAACAACGCGTAGATCACCGATTATTGTTCACATTTTAGAAATCTAATGAATTTTTATTATTAATATATATCTTGGACGAAAAGCACAAACACAGCCAAAAATTGCTTTCAAAAAATGTTGCGCAAATTATCGACAATTTCTTATCGTCTTTTTTCCTTGGATCGCAGTTTCCGTAAGCTATTCATATACTGACTGCAGATTAATTTACCAAAAATTTCTTAAAAAATTAATTATTACATAATGCTAATATAAAAAGAATTCTCATTAATCCTGATATAAAATTTCTTCAGTTTATAAATATTATAATCATATCGACAGATCGACCACTCGACTTTTGATTGTAAATTTTTAAGTCTCATTATTTATTTACTTTGTAAGTGTGTCATGAGGGCTCAACTGTATAATTATGGGAAGTTAACGCTTTTTTTTTAAATTGCAAATTGAATTTTTTTATCGCCGTCCAGAGTTGAAAAACGTGCTCCTCGAACAAAACACGACAAATTTACACATCCATTTTCTCAGAACCTATGATAATATTTTTTGAATCATATCATCAATTTCATAGCTAGAAAGTTAAATTCTCACTTTTTTAAAAATAAAAATTGAGTTTTTACCGCCATCCACAGATGAAAAAACGTGCCTCTTGTGCAAAAAAAAACTTAATTTTGGAGGAGTCACGTTTGACTTTAAAAATGAAAAACGAAGAAACCTGGCGGCGTTCCACCGATTTGAATGAAACCTGTTGCACTGTGTTACTAAGATTGTGTAATGAAAAGTTTTTTAAAAATCTTTCCGCTAATATAAGTGAAGGGGCTGAAAAATTCAAAATAGCTGACAATTTTTTTTAATTTTATTTTAAAAACTCAAATTAAATTATTATTACTTGGCATATATATTCCTAGAGGCATTGGTAGATAACACCAAATAAGTTGGACTTGAAATGAAGGTTGAAATCACCCTTAAATCGAGCAAAACGCCAAAAAAAATTACTTTTTCACGTTTATCTTGGAAAGGTGCATTAAAAAAATTATTTTTTTTCAGAAAAATAGTACTTATAGTTTACAAGGAGGATGCTAGTAATTAACACGATGCAAAAGTTTTTATTTAAATCGGTGGAACGCCACCGGGTTTTCTAGTTTAAACCTTATAGTCGGCTCCTCTATTCTCTCCGAATCAATTAATATCTTTTTAATCAAATCTTTTTTATATCGCTTGAACAACTTAATAACTATAAAATGTAATATTCATTCTTTCTTGAAATGGAAAAATAAATTTTTTATAACAGTCCAAAGTTGAGAAAACGTGGCTCTCGAGCGAGACAAACAAAAGGAAATTTCACCTCCATTTTCTCGATGCATAATACCTACTATTTTTGCTGGGAACAATTTTTGTAATCGCTTGCCGCAAGAACTAGGAATTTTGCTTTGTAGAAAATGTTCTTTGTATTGATTGAGCAACTCTATGGACGATGGATTTTTATTTTTTAGCTCTATTCTATGAATAAGAAGAAGAAGAATAAGAAGAATAAGAAGAAGAAGAAGAAGAAGAAGAAGAAGAACGGTGCATATCTGCAAAGCTGGAAACTCGATGCCTGCCTCGATGCCTGCCTCGATGCCTGCCTCGATGCCTGCGGACATTTAAACCGAGTCTCGTATATTAAATACCGTTAGCACACAAAGGAGGAAAGGTAAAGCGCCTTGTACATGCACATGTACAAGCGAATGTACATGCGAATGTACATTTGTACATTGTACACATACCTGCGTTCTCAAACCACAAACAAGCGTATAAAATAACACGGCACATCTTGTTCGATCCAGTATCAAAATTACGTGTCAGAATAATAATTATCGGGAACAAAACCGCAAACCAAAACAAAAGAAAAAAGAAAAGAAAAAAAGAAAAGAGCTGGCAGTAAGAGAGCCTGTGATTTTTAGAAATTCAAACAGTGCGAATTATGGTATCCCACGAAAATAGAGATTCCAAGATTTAGAAATGAAGGTTGCAATTTAAAATTGGGATGGGTGTGTGGGTGGGTGTTTCGCGATTCTTGCAGAGAAAAGAGTCGGCTCGGATATTGCCCAAATTGAGACGCTACATTTTTTGGTAGAAAAGGCTCAAATTGAGTTACTAAGCACAAGAACATTACACGAAATTGCTCCGGCAACGACTCAAGCAAGCCTTGAAAAAAAATAAGACGCAGCAAAAGTTAGCCTTTCAAAAAAATTTTATTTAATCTGTCGGTGCAAAAATTGCATCAAATTTATTTTTGTGCACTGTTTTGTGTATAAAATAAGAGTACAAAATTAAAAATGATGAAAACGTTCCTGTCGATTAGAGGAATTATTTTTTAATGAAGAAAACATAACTTTTCGATTAGGCTGGAGAGACATGGATTTTTAAAGAGTTGCAGAATTTCTTATGTAACATGCAACTATACTAAATGAAAATAGTAAGCCATGATGTTATTTTTTTAAAGAAAAATATCACTGAAATGGCAAAATTCGTATCCTAAAAAACCTTTTCTTCCCATATCAAAAAAGAATTTTTGTATACAGCAGGAATTGTTTTCATCATTCTTAATTTTACATTCTTACTTGCTACCTAAAACAGTACACAAACAAAATCTTCCTACAATTTTTGCATTCCAAAGAAAAAATATAAAAAACTTTGAGAAGTTTTTTAAATCTTCCTGGAACCGTGTAAACCCCTGAACAAAAATTGTAAGTGGCAAAATGGTAGAACATTTTTTCTCAAGAATAAGCAATTAGTTACATGAAAAAAAATCTTTCCTCGTTTTAACAATAGGATTAATGCATAATAATATTGTAATTCTTGAAAGTATATTTATTTATGTTAATTTTCCCGGATAACTACTTTCTCGCAAAGCTATCTTGAGTCAACATGAGATAAAAAAAATTGAGCTCAAATTGACGAAAATGATCTTGTTATTATTCGCGGCTTTTAAACGGACTGAACAAATAAGGAAAAGTATACCAAACTTCATAATTTTTTTATCACTTTTAATTAGATCTTACACTTAAAATATCAATGATTTTAAATCATTTTCACGTGAATATTTTTTTAAATCTTGTTATTTTAAACAAATACTCTAATATATTTAGAATCCTTTAAAAGTTTCCATAGCTCTTAAGATAACTCCAAATTTTTCATATCCTGTTAAATCACTTAAAATTATTAAAATCTTCCGAAATTCTAAAAAATTCTTTATAGGCTCACTTGAAAATTCCTTGGAATCTTTTGAAATGCCCTAAAATATTTAAAATCCTTTCGAATCCCATTAATTTATTGAAATCAATTAAATATTCCTCGAAACATTTCTATATACCTTAAAATATTAAAAATCCTTTGAAATCTTCTGAAATGCTGTGAAACTTTTTAAGGCTCTTGAAAATCTACTGGACTTTTTAAAACTAAACTAAAATCTTTGAAATCCTTTTAAAATACTTTAAATTATTGAAAATTATTAGAAATACTATTAGATATCTAAAATCCTTCAGAATGTTTTAAAATTCCTTGTGCTTTAAAATCCCTTTAAGTTATGTAAATAAATTAAAACCTAATTGAGATGTTTTGAAATAACCTCAAATATTTCGAATCTGTTAAAACTTTTGAAATCCCTTGAAATTTCTTGAAAATTCCGTGGTATTTTTAAAAATACCTACTATAAAAAATTGTAACCATAAAATATTTTAAATTCTTTAAAATCCCTTTAAATTATTGAAATATATTTTAAATTCTTTAAAATCTTTGGTAATACCTTGAAATATTTGAAAAGCTTTAATAACTTAAAAAATTCCTCAACTCTCGTAAATAACTTTTTTGAAATCTTTTTTGAAATAGACACTGGCAACAAACAAAATTAATCTAATCAAAAAATATATTTAAATTTAAAAGTTTCAGTTATTATTAGAAAATGATAAAATTATTGTTGCTGCAGAAGTTTCATAATAATTTAACCAGGCGAGAAACTGGGGAGGGAAATGGGAGGGAATGTTCCGGGAATTTGAATTAGAAGATTGATTCTATTAAAATGATAAGGGCATGTATATAAAGAGAGGAATAAATTATTCGCGATAAACGCTAGCACAGTTTATAATAACGGGAGAACGGGGCTAATAAAGTAGCAAAGCAGCAGGTTTTCGCCTCCAGTTTGGTCACGCCCAAAAATCCACCTTTCACCAACGACCAACCAACCCCCCATCATCCTTTCCAATTTTTCTCATTTTTTACCATTTTATCTTTTAAAAATCTTATTCATAGACCATATCAAAGACCGCAAAACAGAAGATACAACAGGATAATGTTTTTATAAGAAGGTCAACTTTCAACCGACAGGATGAATTCTCTACAAAAAAAGACGAATCTAACAAAAAAAGTTAATTTTCAACGAAACTAGTTCAACTTATAACCCAACAAGGATGACTTTTAAACAAAATAGTCGAATTTATAAAAAAAAAGTATTTTCAATCAAAGTAGTTCAATGTTTATTCAAAAAAAATTCTACTAAGCAATACAACTTTTAACCTGAAAATATCAATTTTCAACCAACAAAAAAAACTAATTTTCAATCAAATAGTTGAATTTTCAACAAAATAGATGTATCCTCAACAAAAACAGATTAATTTCCGAAAAATGAAAATAATTATTTTCTTTGTTTTAGTTGATTCTAAACCAATGTATTTAGATTATCATATTATCAATAACATGGAAAATAAATAATCCAAACATAATACATTTCAAAAATTTTTAACATTAAAAAATTGTTATTTATTTAATTTCAATTTTTAATATTTTATTCATATAAGAGTTCCTTTGCACAAAATTATTCTTGAAAAAATTGATTATTTTCCAATCTCAAAATAAAAAATAATTATTTTCAATTAAAAAGTTTTATTTTAACCCAAAACGACGAATTCTTCAGGAGATATTTGATTTGTTAAGAAACCAAATTTTGTGACTCAGAACTATGGACTTTCAACAAAGATTTTTTTTTAACGCAATTTTCCACAAAATAGAATTCTCAACAACAAAAGTTGATACTCGTGAAAATATATCAATTTCGAACCTAAAAAGGATGACTTTAACCAAATACTTGTTGAGCCAAAAAAAATGAATTTTCTACAAAACAATTGAATTTTCAATCCAAAAAGAGAAAAACAATTTTCTACCATAAAGTTGAGTTTTCAAGACAAAAAAAATTTAATTTTAGAAGAAATGTGAACGTTTAAGAAAACGTTCATTTTCAAACAAACAGATAAATTTGCATGAAAAACAATTGAATGTTTAATCCGAACAAAAAAAGACTTGGGGAGAATAAAATAGTAGAATTTCAACCTGCAGAGCAATAGATTCTGTTCGAAAATATACTATTAAACTTTTTAAGCAAAAATAGTTGATTCTTTTTACTGGATTCTATGAACTAATTTCTATTCAAGCGAAAAAACGAGAAAAGGGAGAAGTTTCTTGAAAACAGGGAAAAAATGAAGACATTTAAAAAAAAAAGTGAGAACAGAGATGAATACAGGGAAACGAGTGTCCAGTCCCTATTTAGTAAAAATATTTTGGATAAAAGAGACAGTTGTATTATTTTTAAATAAAATGCTGAGAATCAAAAGAACGATAAATGGTTTGTAGAGAATCCATCCTTCAAGGAATAAAATGAGCCATAAAAAATTATGGATAAACAAGAATTGCAACTTTTAACCAAATAGAAAGTAACATTAAAAATAAGATTCTGAATAATAAATATGGTTGAATAAACAAATCAAGTCTGTGATATATATATATATATATTTTTTTTTTTTTTTTTTTTTCTTCTTCTGAAGTTCTCAGTTCGCCTTCAGTTCTCTTCTCAAATTAGATACGATTAAGTTGAGGCCTAAGTACAAGACTTTTAAATTAAAGGTGTGCGTGCGTGCTGTCTGTCAAACTATTTTAATATTCGTATACAGATACGGATACGGATACGGATACGTATACGTATAATATATGAACGAGGATCATTTCTTCGTGACGCATCGTGAGGCTTGAAAATGAAGGCAATGTCTTCTCTTATAATAATCATTAAGGCTCGACCGAAGCTCATTATTTTTTTCGTCTTTTTTCACTTTTTTCGCTTTTTTCGCTTTTTTCTCTTATCTCACTTTTTTTTTGAAATTAACGGTGTAACTTCTTGGTAATCGGGTTCAACCTACTTAGTTTGAAAATAAAGTGCCCGCTGAAATTAATGTGTTGGGACGATGCAAACTTGCATCAAGGTTACCTTTAATTAAATTGAGGTTCCATTAATTTTCCGTTTTCGTACCACATTATCGCGCCACATTATACACTTTAATGTCAGTTTATATGTATTTCAAAGTTGAAAACTGGTTTGATAATAATTAATTACGCAGACAGAAATTTTAAGAAAATAATGTACAACACACTTTCGAAGAGTAACAAACAGTGTTTCCCAATATTTAAACAATCATTTACATGCACCAAAAATCGATTTTACTACTTCTATATATTTTCTAAAATATTCATCTCATCAAAATTCATGTCACACAATGCTACATTGTATTGTCTATACTCTATACCTCTCTTCACTACGACTAACCTTCTTTTTCAGATAAATAAAAAAAAAAAACTTTTTTCAAACAAATTAGTTAAATTTGCAACCAGAGTTGATTTTGCAAATAGTTATTTGATCTTTCAAACGAATAAGATGAAATTTGTACCAGAAGAGATGTATTTTCAAAACTAAAAAGACGAATTTTCATGCAAGATGATTAGTTCTCTGCCAAAAAAAAAACAAGAATTTCCAAGAAAATACGTCAACTTTTCAGCCAAAAAATTAACTTTCAATCCGAAAGTATGAAATTTCTGTCAAACAGATCAACTTTTAACAGAAATGTCAATTTTCAACCAAACACTTGGGAACCAAATCAGAAAGTTAATTTTGAACAAAATAAATATTTAACAAAGCACTTTAACAGTAAAAGTTCAACAGTAAAAAAAATAATTATAAAATAGACTTCCAAATAAATTAGTCGAATTTTTAAAATAAATAGATGAATTTTAAACTAGTATAATGAATCTGTAATAAACAAGTGATGTTTTAGCAAAAGTTAATTCAACTTTTATTCAAAAAAGATACATTTTCAACTACAAATAAAAAATTTAAATTTTCAGGAAAAAAAATAATTATAATTCTTTTTTTTTTACTATAACTTTAAAATTAAAAAAAGAGAATTCCCAATAAAGCAGACAAAAATTTTGCTATCAAAAATATGAGTGACTCAACTTTTAACCAAAAAATATCAATTTTCAACTAAAAAGGAAAAATTTAAATTATCAGTAAAAAAAAGAATTTCTAGTAAACTAGTAAAATTTTTCAAACCGAAAGATCAATTTTTAAATAAAATCATAAAACTGTCTGTACTTTCAATTGACAAAAAAAATTTTTAACTACAAAACGAATTTTCAACAAAAAAAAATACGAATTTTTTAACAAAAGATCTAAAATTTTCTACCTAAACAGATTAATTTTTCAACAAAGAAGTAAATTTTTAACGAAAAAGTTAATTTTCAAACAATAGTTAAAATTTCAAGCGAAAGATGAATTATCTACAAATCAGTTGAATTTTCAACCTGAAAATGTGAATTTTTAACTAAAAAAGATGATTTCCAATAAAATATATGAATTTTAAACGAAAACAGATTAATATACGAAAAATAAAAATACACATTTTAACAAAAAAGTCAATGCTGAACCAAGCGTTTGAATTTTTGAGCCAATAAGATCAAGTTTCTATACATAACAATTTAATTTTCCACCTGAAAATATGAATTTTGAACACAGAAAATAAATTTTCAACCAATCAGTTGCATTTTTTACCCAAAAAGATGAAATTTCTACCAAAAGAGATGCATTTTCAACGAAGAAAGAAAGGAAAAAACGTTTTCCTGAGATTAGTGAATATGAGGGAAAAAATCAATTTAAATAAATATAAATCTAGTACTATTTATTAATTGGCCTTAACGAATGAAAAAGCATCGTTATTTAATTCATTATTATATGTTTTTCAACAAATTTAAGCAAGCTAAAAAATACTTTTTGACTTTCCCTGACCAAGAAAATTCCCTGACACTCTCAGATTTTTCTGGTGAGTAGAAAGCCTTAAAAAAAGCACAAATGAAATGAAATGTTATGCGTTAAAGTTTCAATTGTGCGATTTTCCTGATGAAATTACCACACTAATCACTGGTATTTTAATAATTACAATTTTTTGCCATGATTGATGTGGTAAGGTTGTCGGCACCAGACCAGGCACCCTCGCCGGACAGGGCACTCCAAAGTCCAAAGGCAGGGAAAAGGGAAAAGAGGAGAGAAAAAGGGAAAAGGGACAGGGGGCGGGGGGTAAGGGAGGAAAGGGAGGAAAGGGAAAAAAAGAGACGAATAGGGAAGTAGACTACGAAGATATTCCGGACGTGTCTCTCGCCGAGACGAGACGAGACGAGACAGCCCCCCCCCCCACCCCATCAGCGTGCAATCACTGCTCTGCTTGAACCAGTGCCAACAATGTTCCTTCCTTCCTTCCTTCTTTCCTTCATTCCTTCATTCCTTCATTCCTTCTTTTGGTTTCTACACACATTTATACATTCAACTAAAATTTACACATATACATATACACATCATGTACATATACGCAATATACTTCCTCTCGAAACAAGGAAAATCGCGCAATGCATTCTTTTCTATCAAATGAATTAATCCATCTGCTACTATCCTCCCTTGAACTGAATTAACCACTCAGATTATCAATGGTTGAATCAGTTTTGACTAGTTGAAACAGTTAGTGAATCAGTGAATCAGTGAACCAGTGAACCTCACTGATTTATTAAGTGATCAGAGTCTAAGAATTCAACAACAACAAAAAAAGAGTTATCAAGCTACGAAGACGAATTTAGGAAAAATCATTAGACATTTAAACGTAAAACATGTATTTTCAACTAAAAAGAACATTTTCCACTAAATAATGCAACCTTCAATCAAAAAAGAATAAATTTTAACAAAAATTTGCATTTTAAGCGAAAAAGGCGAAATATGAATTTTCCAGAAAAATGTTAATTTTCAACCAAATATGTATAAAATTGTTGAATTTTCACTCTAAAAAGTATGAATTTTTCATTTTAAAAAAATTAATTTTTAACCAAATGATTAAATATTTAACAAAATAGTCGTATACTTAACCAAAAAAGTTTGATTTTCAACCAAATCAATCAATTTTCTACCAAATTAGTAAAAAAGTCGAAATTTGGACGAAGTTAGTTGAATTTTCAAAAAAAAAATAATAATTTTAACCCAAAAAAATTATTATCGACCAAAAAGTCAAATTTTCAATGAAAAACATAAATTTTCTTCGAAATTAGTTAAATTTTCAACCCAAAAAGATAAACTTTCAACCAAGAAGATCAATTATCTACCAAAAAGATGCCGACTTTTTAATCAAATACATCAACTTTCAACCAAATAATCGACTTTTTAACTAAACAAGATCAATTTATAACCAAAAATAGAATAATTCCATTTTCAGACGAAAAAAAAATCATTTTTGTACGAAAAATATGAATGTTCATCGAAAATTTTTTTAGACAATAATTTAATATTCAACAAAATAGTCGAATAATCAATCAAAACTCATTAATTTTCTACTAAATAGTTAACTTTTCAATTAAAAGACAACAAAACTTTTTTTTTAAATCTGCCCGCTTAGCGATCGATAATATATTTAAATCACGCTTCGCGCTCGGTCTCTGTGTATTCCCCACACTTGTGCACAGATTTTTATAAAAACTAAAGGTCAAATCATCGACAGCAGTAATTTGGTAATTGTGAATTCTCTTTTGTTAAGGCTCCTTCGGTTTTAAAACGAACACATTCTCATCACGTATCTCGTGCTTCGCACTCGAATTTGTCCCTCAAATTGTATATCATTTCCATTATTGTATATTATTAAAAGTTCTACTATTTGATTGAAATTTTTTTTTTGTCTTAATATGAATTTGTTATTGAACAAATAATCATTTCGAGTTTAAAAAAGAGAAGTTTTCCTAAAACATTCGACTTTTTAGCTTTCGAAAAATCAATTCCTTTGTTGACAATTCATCTTTTGGGTAGAAAAATCATCTTTCCTGGTTAAATGTTAAATATTTGTTGAAGATTCGTATTTTCAAAGTAAAAACAAAAAAAATTTACGTGGAAAGTTCAAATATCTTCTAAAAAAATTCATGCTTTTGCCTTAAAAATTTAACTTTTTGGTAGAAAATTACTTTTTTTATATTGGAAATTCCACCATTTCGTTGGAAAAAAAGTTTTTTCTTGAACACTCCTTTTTTTTGTGTGATGGGACCTTTAACAGTTTTCTAGAAACTTCGTTTCTTTGTTTAAAAATTTAACAATTTATTAGAAAATTTAACTACTTCATAGAAAATGAAGTTTTTTGTGAAAATTGGTCTTTTTTGCTCGAAACATCTACTATTTTATTAAATAGTTATCCTTTTTTGGGAGAGAAGGTTCAACTATTTGAGTTGAATATTACTTTTTTTTACCATTCATATTTTCGGCTTGGAAATTCATTTTTTTCCACAAATTCAACTCTTCGTTAACGATTCAACTACACAGTTAAAAATTATAATGTTTTAGCTTGAAGTTTCATCATTTTAGTTAAAAATGTATCCCTTTCATTGAAAATTCCACTACTTGATTGTACAATTGATTGCTTTTGTTGAAAATAAAATATAGTTAAACCTAAAATTTGAAAATTTTAAAGCGTCTCAAATTGAACTCAGTATGTATCCGACATTTTACCATGGACTTCTAAAATGTTTAATTATTTTCAAACTTGATGAATCATTATTATAATCAGCGCTTAAAAATCAACTGAGGCAAATGTCATTTTTAACCAGAAAAACCGAGATATAGCTTGATTTTTATTTTTTAATTTGAGTGGCCTTCTTTGTGGCCAAAAAGCTCAAGTTGAAGCTGTCCGCTCTTAAATGGAAAGGTCTATTCTATTCTATTCTATTCTATTCTATTCTATTCTATTCTAGTCTATTCTATTGTGTTGTATATACACAATCGCACAAGCACGCACAACAGCTTCATCCCTCGGAATTTTTACTGGCATGCGCAAGTAGCATATTTCTCTTCCCCATTTCGGGCAACTTGCGACTCGCGACTTGCCTCAGCTCTATTCCTTTTTGCAAGGTAGTTACTTACTTTTCCGAAAAGAAAAAAAAAACGTAAAACGTAAAAAGAAAAAAGAAAAAAGACAAACGGAAAGATAACACAAGAAAATTCATAGGACGTATTGCCGACGTAATGACCGATTCCACTTGACGAATATTCTCCGCTATCCGGTCTAGACTCTAGACGACATTAAGAGACATAAAATACAAATACGAGTCATATCGAGCCACAGCTTCTCACCAGTCTCACCACTCAATTTTACTTTTACTTTTTACTTTTTACTTTTTACTTTTTACTTTCGGGCTCGTCCACAAATTATGTTAGCAATTTTAGGCCATTTTTACCACCACTCCCACCCTTCCCCTTCCAAAGTAACGCAGTCCAAAATTCTATCAAAACCTATAGGAGAAATATAATGGAGAAATAAATTGCTTCAAACCAAATTAATGTAAGTAACACGTTGAATAAATATATAAAACACCCTTGAAATTCCTAAGATTTCAAGTGGAAATATATCTTGGATAAGAGTATATTCTAACGGTTAGTTGTACCCAAGTCGGTTAGTTGCAAATGGAAATGGTTAGTTCCAAAAGTCAAAAAG
>JAAAKG020100191.1:0-15921 GCA_010014905.2 Druon quercuslanigerum | reverse complement strand
AGGTACCGGCTCAGGGATCGAACCCCGGACCTCTGAGGTGAAGTCCGAGCGTCTAACCAACTGAGCCACCGAGGCTCCTCCTTTTTAAATACTGCAAGCTAGAATTTTTTGTTTGTTTACCGTTTTCTTCGGTTAACCTTAAGAATTTAAATCTAAAAATTAAAATAAAAATCAGTATAATTTTTTCGTTATAAATTATGAAAGTTTCGGGTTCAAGTTAAAGCCAAAAAGCCAAAAAGAGAAGGGCCTAGACAAAAAATATCTACAGGTAAAATTTTGGATAGTTTCATAAACAAAATAAATATTTTATAGCGAATTAAAATTTTTCCTCGAAAAAAAAAAATAAAAGTGAAAACTTTAGGCTTGATATTACTTTTTAAATCAGAATGAAAATTCTTTTAGAAAATTCCTCTCATAGGGACAAGCTCATTTTTAATATTTATAAAAAAAATTTTTTTTTCTTGCAGATCTGAATTATAATCGGTTTACGAAAATTTAATGTGCCATCTTAAAATCATAATTTAAAAAGAAATTCTTTCACCCATTATAATTACAATAATAGAAGACAAATTTAAATCAAGATTTACTTTCTAAAGATTTATAGAAATGTTTAGAAATTTTTGTAAATTTCTAATGCTGTCTTACTTTATTTAGTGAAACAGTTTAATCAATTTTTTTTATTTGGTCTCCTTCAAATTATGTACAGAAATAGACCTTGCAAAAACTAGGCCATGATTGAACGAAAATCATTTTGGATAGAGGAAATATTTTGGGAAATTTTGTCATATTTACTATTTACATTTGATACAAAATTTCAAATTCTTTGAAGAAGGTTTACTAAACACGATCTGCATTAATCATAGGAAGAAAGGTGGCTTAAAAAAATTATTTTAGAAATGACAGTGACTTTCTAAATATTTTCAAATTTATATTTTAAATCATTTTTCCTAGATTGAATCAATATAGTTTATGAAAAATTAAGAAGTTCAAGGTGTTTCGGCTCATTTAGAGGCAAATATATTTAAATTAGGAAAATCTTACTTTAAGCAGAAAAGTAGTAAAATACAGAATAGGTTTACTTAAAACATGTTTACTGTTATCAATTTAATTAATTCCTTTTATTGACTTAAGAGGAAAAATTTGGATGTAAAAGTTGTTGAAACGACTAAAGAATATTCGCCTTTATTTTTTATGGCACCATGAAATTATATTGTTGAAAAAATGAATAAATTGCCTTAAAATAAATGTCATATTTTTGCAAAAAATATTAAATACAACGAGAGAAAGAAGTATCAAGAGACATTTTTCTATTTTATTATCAGATAGGCAATGTTAGAATTTTAAAAATTTCAGTGATAATAAAACCAAAAATCCATTAAACAAATTTCATTTATTTTTTTGGAAAAAAATAAAAAAAGAAAGAAAACCGAGAAGAAACCAAACAAAACGCCTTCGTTATCTTTTTTATTTTTATCTTCACAAAATCACAATAAAAAAAATATTTGATTTTAAATATTCCATTATGTTTACAAATTTTTTTTTATTGTCCTTTGTTAAAATAAAATAAAAAAAGACGAAAGAAATAAAAATAGAAAATAAAGGGGATTTGGTGGGTCGCCTTCTAATTTTTCATTCCTCTTTTTTTGTCCAAATCGACTTGATATAATAACCAAAGTCGTTATTTTTATTTAAAAAAAATTATTTAAACAAAAATTAACAACCTGTAATATCCACAACCATGTGTTCAGTTATGGGTAAATGTATTTTTTTATAACAAATACATTGATCTTTGAAATTTCTTAACGACGCCTTAGAAATATTTTTATGCATCTTCAAATAACTTTAGTATTTAACTATAAATTAAAAAAAATATTCCTAATTTCAAGTCAGAATTATAATTCTTTTTCGAAAATTTCTTTTTTCGGATTAGAATTACAATTTTTGTAGGGAAATTTCCTGTTCCAAAAAGGAATTGTCGAAATTAGTCAAAATTGTTGTTCTTTTGAAAAATTTATTATTACAGATCTAAATTATGATCAATTTTCAAAAAGCCCTTTTCCAACACAGAATAACAATTCTTCAAAAAAATGAAACGATTCATATTCAAATTGATATTAGATTTTTACCTATCTTGTTATAACACAGGATCATGATTTTTTTTCTTCAAATTCCCTTGTGCAAGTCAGAATTATAGTTCTTCTCGAAAAGGTCCTATTTTAAATAAAAATGATAATTATTAAAAAAAATCAGTTTACAGAATAAATTATTGTTATTACTCAGAAACTATCCTTGTTTCAGGTCTGAAATGATAACTGTTTTTCAAAAATGTTCTGTTATAAATCAAAAATGGAATTATTTCCGAAAATTTAACGTTATAAGTTTCAACTGTTGCTATTTTGCAAAATTTCTTAATTCTATTCACAATTATAATTTTTTTAGAAAATTTTTCTTTTCCAATTAAGAATTATAATTCTTTTAAAAAAGAACCAGATATTATATATGAATTATAATTTTTCTCGAAGAATTCCTCTGATAATAAAAAATTATAATTCTTAAAAAATTCCCTGTACCAAATAAGAATTATAATTTTTTTTAATAATTCTTTTTCTAAATCAAAATTAGAATTCTTAGAATTGTTTCATTTTTGAAATATATCATGTTTTAACTCACAATTATAACGTTTTGTTTAAAATTTCCCTTTTCCAAATCACAATTATAATTTTTTTGTTGCAGCTTAAAATTATAGTTATTTCGGAAAATTTCGGCTGCAAAAATTAGTATGGAGTTCCCATTTAAAAAGACTGACGTGGAACGAAATTTTTTCGTCGACAGATGCCCAAATGATGCATTTATTTATTAAAATTATTTTTAAAAAATTATAAAAATTGTAAGTAAAAAAGTTGTGATCAATAAAAGCGAATATTTTCTTCGAAAAATTACTTATTTATTCATTTTTTTATCAAACATATTTTAAAAAATCATAGAATTTATCATCTATTTATGAATTTTGCAAAAATTTTCATGAACTTCCCGATTGACAGCACTGGCATAGAAAAAAATAAAATTTTGCTTACAAATGTCTAAATACAGGATTTGTTTATTGAATATTTAAAAAGAATTATATGATTATTCAAACAATTCTGAAGTTTTCAAAAATTAGTATAAATTCCTAATTTAAAAAAGAAAAACGAAAAATGTCTGGTTTATGCCTCTTTTGATTAAATTTGTTTGTAATATTAACAATAATAATCGTTAAAAGAAATTTTGTACATAATTATATTGTTTTAATGAAAATTATTTTCAATCTAACTAAAAAAACGTATAATTATGTAAAAGTGTATAAAACATGCTTTCAAAAAATTATATGAAGACAATGTAAATAATGTAAAAAATGCTCTTTTTCTGAAAAATTACATGATGAAATTTGTCGAAAAAAACTAAGCTTACATTGACCTAAATATTTTGTTAAAAAAAAGAGAATAATATTTCACATTAGTGAGGAAGTGAAAAGTTCCTGATAACCTCTTCCCTTCAACTCGAAAACGAAATATCATCATTAGAATCCGGTTCAAGTGGAAAATCAAACGCGTCAGCTAGTGTCAATAGATACACAAATGGATACCTTGAAAAACCTAAAACTTAGGAAATTAAAAGTCACATTCGTGAGATTATGAAAGAAATTGTACGATTTTTAAACGACGCTCAGAACTATATATTTTTTAAATCGAAACCACTTGAGTGATACGTTTACCAGTATTCTTGAAGTGGAGAAGGATGTGGAGAAGAATAGTATTTAAAAAAGTAAAAAATATTCAAGATCTATTTAGTGATATTTCGAGCAATTACTTAGATAAAATTTCCTTCCGTCTACAATGAAGATCTTTAACTTGCTGCTTCTTACGCTTATGATATATCTTGATTCTGTTCGTAAGTAGAATACAACATGATATCAAACTAATCATATGTTATGACATCTTTCAACCAGATTTCGTGTTTTAAAAAAATTATTTAAAAAATTAGAAGTTTAAAGCTTTAAAAAAAATAAGACGTATATTGTTACAAGAAGTCTACATTATTATTCAAATTGTTTGCACTTTTTAATGATTCAGATTTTTCCCCCGAGTAATAAACCTTCAAAGACAGGTCTCAAGACTTTTTTTATCGACTTTGAATACCTCAGATTTCTATGTCCAAGAAGTTGGCACCGCCATTTTATTTGCTCGGAAAGACAAAAGTCATGCTGAATTGCGCTTGATTTGTGCACCATATACCCAAGTGCACCGGGTTACCCACTAGGTAGTTTGGCACGTATTCTGCAATAACTTTTTCAAGATTTCAATTGTGCAAACTGCCAAAATAACTACGCATGGTGAATAGACGATTGGAGGGACCGTATCGTGCACCAGGAAGCTTGAAAACTATTTTACAAGAATGTTATCAAAATTTAAATTGTGCCATGTATTGAAATAAATAAAAAGGGTGAGTCGAGGATCTGTGTGCGCCGGGTTGTACACCAGGTCATTTAAGACATCCTCTACATGAACTTTTTGGAAACTTAATGTTGATAAATAATAAAGGCAATTATATATGGCGACTCGACAATCCAGGTTTCCCCGGTGGACCACCGGGTTGCTTGGCACGTATTCTACAAGAACATTTTCGAAATTTAAATTGTGAGAACTGCCCAAATAACTACCCATGTAGAGTCGACGATCCAGAAGCACAGTATTGCGCACCAGTTAGCTTAGCACGTATTCTACAAGTACTTTTACCACATTTAAATTTTGCTAACTACCCAAATAACTATCCCTGTAAAGTCAACGATCCAGGTGTGTGGAGTCACGCACCAGATAGCTTGGCACGTATTCTAGAAGAATTTTTTAAGATTTTAATTGTTCCAACAGCCAAAATAATTGCACATTGTGAGTAGACGATTGGGGGAAACGGGTCGTGCACCAGGTAGCTTGCTAAGTATTCTACAAGAACTTTTTCAACATTAAAATTTTGCCAACTGCTCAAATAACTATCTATGTAAAATTGACGATCCATGTTCATTGGGTCGCGCAACGTCTAGCATAGCAAGTATTCTATAAGAACATTTTACAAATTAAAATTGTGCCAAATATTAAAATAACGAAAAACGTTGACTAGAGGATCTGTGTGAGCCGGGTCGTGCACCAAATCATTCAACACATCATTTAGGAGAACTTTTTGAAAATTTAAATTTTATAAATAACGCAAACAATTATAAATGGCTACTCGACCCAGGTGCACTTGGTGGCCCACAAGATAGCTTGGCATTCATTTCACAAGAATTTTTTCAAAATTTAACTTGAGGCAATTGTCCAAATTATTACTCATGTAGATTCGACGATCCAGGTACACCGGATCGTGCACCAAATAGCTTGGCACGTATTATACAAGGAGTTTTTTAATATTTCAATTGTTCGAACTGTTAAAATTACTACCCATGATGAGTCGACGATACCCGTTCACCGGTTGTCGCACCGGTCAACTCCACACGTGTTCTACAGAAACTTTTTCTAAATTTAAATTTTGCCAACTACCCAAATAACCACCCTTGTAAATTCGATGATCAAAGTGCGCCGGATCGCAACCCCAGGTAGCTTGGCACGTATTCTACAAAAAATTTTTCAACACTTACATTTTTCCAACTACCCAGATATCTATATATATATATATATATACCCATGTAGAGTTGAGGATCTGGGTGCACCTGGTCACGCAGCAGATAGCTTGGCACGTATTTCACAAGAACTTTTTTCAAATTTAGACTGTGTTAAATGCCTAAATAACTGCCTACGTAGAGTCGACGATCCGGGTGTATCGGGTTGCGCATCAGTTAGTTTGACACGTATTCTACAAGAACTTTTAAAAAATTTAAACTTTGCCAAATACCAAATTAACTACCCATGGCGAGTCGAAGATCCAGATGCACCGGGTCGCGTTCTGGTAAGCTTGGCACGTATTCTACAAGAAAATTTTTTAAATTTAAATTATACAAACTGCCTTAAAAATTAATCGAAACTGTTTTATTAATACGACGCTCATAAGTCTGTTTTATAGGACTCAAAACGAACCATAAATGAAGCGTAAGCTTGCATAAGGGCCTAGCCCACTTTTTTGAAATGTTAATGACGTCAGAAAAACGTTTACATCATTAGATTGCTGTGTGTGATATCGATCATGTAATGCAGAAGTCTTGTGAGCTGTGAACTCCGAAAGTTAAGCGAGGGCCTAACCCAAGGGGTACTGACGGTTGAAAAGAGCCTAAACTTGGAAGTACTCGAGGCGTTGTGGATGCTTCTCGCGCCACTCATACCGTGTTCGTGGTCGCAAAACACTCTTTCATGACATCCCCAAATGCGTTTTTGGAAATATTTCTTCAGCAATTGGTAATTTCATAGATTTTTACAGCTCTCCGCGCACGTTTTCTTGCTTTGGTTTGGCCCTTTTGCACTCTGACGCTTCAAATGTAAAATTCAGTTTTACGAGCTTGTTGTGCTCATTATATTCTTACCTTGTGTTTGTTTATCTATGGATTGTTTTTACTCATTAAATACTATTTGGCACTGCTTAGGATGAATAAGAACGAATATACATAATTTAAGCAACCTATCATTATATTCAAGAAAATTTTCTTTGAATATTGCCAGAAGTAGCTTTGCCACGTATTCTATGAGAACTTTAAAAAACTTCAAATTGTGCCAACTGACCAAATAAATAACCTTGTAAAGTCGACAATCCCGGTGCACCGGGTATCGAGTATATTTAATTTAAGCAAGCTTTGATTTTAATCAAGGACATTTTTTTTGAATAATGCAAGAAATAATATGTTATATGACCATAATTGTTTTAGACTCCTGGCACAAACTAGCACAAAAAATTATTCTGAAGAAACAAGAGACTAGTTTTTCACCAAAAAATATAATTTTAATTAAGGAATGTATAGAATTATAATTGTTTTTCACGCCTATCGAAACCCAGCACAATGTTTGAATTTTCGAAATTCGCCCTTTGCAAAATTTTGAATTAAAAACTCTATTTTTACGAAAAATAAACTAGTATTTTACCAAAAATATATATCTGAGGGAAAAGTGTGTAGAACAATGATTTTTATGGTGAGCCTAGCTTAACCACGCAAACAAAACGGCAAAATTAATTTTAGTTTTTGTTAATGGATTTTTTTAAAATCGCGTTCTGGTATCTGCAGCATAGGCCTGCGGAAAGATTTTCCATCGCCATGTGAAATTGCTAAAATGTCAGTTATTAGGTATAGACCGGCGGCCCTTAAGTTATTTTGCACACCTATCACAATCCAAAAAATTTTTCTCAATTTCTAAATTCGCACTCTGAATAATTTTGAATCAGAAAATTATTTGGTGGAGGAAACTAGATTGTCAACAAAAAAATGTGCAACCTTTAGATTTTAGGTTTTCGCATTTTTGCATTTGGGTTTGTATTGTATGGGGCGTTCGATTCAAATTTTGACTTTGGACAAAATTTTTTTACGTCACACTTGAGCCAAACCTAAGGGAATCCAGCACAGCCTAAAAAAATAGCGGAGATAGTCCGGAAATTTTTTTAATTTTTATTTTGTCTTCATTTTTTATTTAGTCTTTAAATTTTATTCACGCGAAGACGGAGAACAAACGTAAAACAATCCAGCACAAATGCTGTTTTTAGAAAAAAATAATAAATTTCGGTGCTGGTCCGGAAAATATTTTTTAAATTTTTGATCCATTTTACTTTTTTTGAAAAATTGTGGACTCAGAAAATTTAATTTTTCTACTACCTTTTTTGATGCAGTTTCACAGTCGTTTTTATAGTCCCCCATTTTGGCGAGTTTAAATTGTAATCAGTATCCCACAAAAAAATTTAACTCTAAAACGATTATATTTTAACTATTTTTATTTTGTTTTAATTTGACATCCGTTGCATTTGATTTATTAAATGAGCTAGCTATTATCGATTTATTTTAAGGATAATAAAATGAGTTTTCTTAGCATTCTTCATTTTGTTTATCAAAACTTACTTCGCACAAAGAGGTCTTTATCCTATGGTAAATTTCAAAGATTTACGAGAGGAAAATTAAATTAAAATATAAAAGTATATTAGAAGGGAAGCTTCTACGCATAGATTCTTGTCAGCGACATGATACTAACATTCTAGAAGATTTAGAGTTCATGACGCCTTCAGTATTATTTTTGTAGATGCAGCTAAGCAATAATTTTAGACACTTGTTTTTAAATTACGCGCAACATTTTTTCTCAAAACGACATCATGCGTTTAAGCGGCTTTTCCATTTATATTACCAATTTACATGTGGCATCCTGTCTCTTACAATCTCCTCCTCCCTATTCATTTTCTACCCCCAGTACCAGCATACCCTCCTCTCTCTGTCTGTCGCTCTCTCCTAGTAAGTATGCCACTCTCTCTTTAATCATTTCCATCCCATCCTTATTGTATACAGTCACAAACTCCATAAATTTCTTCCTATAATCCATTCCTAATCCCTGTTCTAGCTCCCCCTAGCGTTTTATTACCTTTTCACTATGACTGCCTCCTGGAGCCTGCAAACATGACGGCTTGGAAACTTTGGCTTTATGCTATCCTATTCCTTGCTCTCTACCCACGACTCTGCCAGTGCCACCTTCAACAAAGTCCTGGATATATCTACAGAAATCCTCATCTTTATTCCTTATCCCTGCTACGTTCCAGTACTCTAACTTCAACCATCTTTCACGGTGCATTACCCCCAACCTCCTACTTTCCAAGAAACAAATTCCCCTGCACTTCCACTAACACCCCCTTCTCTTTGTCCCATACCCACATTTTCTTATCAACTTTAATTTTCCGGTTCCTTTTCTTTCCTGCTCTTTAGCTTAAATCCTCTTATAACAATATTATTACTCATATCTGCCTGATTTTTCTCTCTATTCTCAGCTCCATTGGCCTTATACTTTCCCGATTCGCCCTCTCCTCTTTTCAATTCTCACGCTCTCCCACTTTCTCTAATAATATATTACCCACCTTTTCCCAAATACCTTGCTTTTGGCCTCCCTCGTCCTTTCCTTCCATAATCTAATCTCTTCTTTAATCTGCTTCATTTTGTCTTCTTTTTTCTTCCTTACCAACACCACCTCTTTCTCTGATCCTTCTACTTTCTTGTTCAGCTCTTTTACCTCGCTCATCAACACCTCGAGAGAATTCGTTTCCGTCAGCCCATCCATTTGTGTGTGTGTGGGGGGGGGGGGGTTAACTAGGGGTTTCGAAAGACCCCCCCCCTCACTTGTGCTACACGCCCTCGCCTTCTCGTTTTCTTCAATCTTTTTTTTCCCTGCCCCAACGTTTCACTCGAGATCGCCACCGGGCCACGCATAGGTGGCCGCCGTAGCCTGTGGGAAATTTTCTGACCGTCGAATTTTTTATCTGCAGTACCAACACTCTTGCTGATCACCTTCTGCTCTTCCCTCGAGGAGATGTCTCTTAAGACTATGCCTCTTACAACTAAAATTTTTAAATTAATTTGTTCTATTCCACCCCTCACAGCCCCTGCAGTGCTCCTTTTCTTTCCTATAACATCCTTAGCACTACATATTATGTTACACAATACCATCAGTTCCTAAGCCGATAAAAATGCAGCCTTCTGAGGTATTAAAAGACGACTTTCATCTAAAATGATATTTGAATTTCAAAAAGAATCTAAAAAACAAAATCATGTTTCTCCTATCGTGTTTAAACTGATAATCGCAAAGGAAGAACCTTCCAAACTTCGGGCCCTGTTTTTGGAAAATTGTTGAACAAAATTTAAAAACAAATAAGAAGTAATATTCCATTGCTGCAAATAACGGGATGTCCGCAGGGAGGTCTTTTATCACCCCTGCTGTGGTGCCTGGTTGTAGATGAACTCTTTCATCTGCTCGCGAGTCAAAGCCACCACGTTATAGGCTATGCGAACGATATATTGGTTATCGTGCGAGGTCAGCATCGGAATGCGCTCCTCGGAGTAATGCAGCAAGCTTTAAGAGTAGTAGATTCTTGGTGCAAGAAGACTGGACTACTAGTCAATCCGAGCAAGACGGGTGCAGTTGTATTCACCAAAAGGTATAAGTTGTAATGAGATTTCCAGCCCGTTGAAAAACTAATTACCGGAATTGATCAAAATTTCCACAAACTCAAATGATCAAAATGGGCCTACCTCAACTTAGTCTTGGGGGGGGGGTTAACCCCTTGCCTAACTATGCTAAAAGAAAAAAAAGATCGATAGGTACAAATCCCAATCTCTATGGTTTTCCCGCAAAAAGGAGACAATCATAGTTTTAAGGACACGGTTCACGCGTTCGGTGGGATTTGCTTGAGCATGTTACACAGGGTTGGTGGTGTGTATGCTTCCAATCTGCTTACAAATTTGCCCCAAGATTCGATTGGTGAACTCAGTGCCATTATCCGTATGAATTACTTCCGGGGCTCCCCAACGGGACACTATTAGATCCTCGAAAGTTTTTCTAACCGTGGCACCGTTTGCCGTGCGGATAGCGAGACACTCGACCCACTCAGTAAATAAGTCTTGGAATACCAGTACATATTGGTAACCTGCCTTGCTTTTCGGAAAGGGACCCATGCCATCTGCAGCGACAACAATCCATGGCTGCTCTACCACGCGTTGGCCCATCACACCTGCCGGCCGTGTCTGCTCTACCTTACACTTCTGGCAAGTCACGCAACTCTTCACGTAATCCACGACATCGCGGAACATACCTGACCAATAGTAATGAAGGGCCACTCGATCATAGGTCTTTTCATGTCCTAATTGTCCCGATTAAGGCTCTTTATGGGCTTCCTCGATTGCGTTTATTTTTCAGTTCCTTAGGCAGGACCAATTTCCAAGCCTCTAGGTCTGGCAACAATGCGTCCGTTACCGCGTTCGGTTTGTGGCGATAGAGCATCCCATTCTCTATTTTCTAATCGGGAAAACTCTGCGGCCTATCCTCGACTAATTTTAATCGGCGCAGATACCAAGAATCTTCCGTAATTCCTATGCTAGCTTTCGGCACCTCGGGGACGTGGTGCAAGGCACCCTGTCGGTAGACTACACCGAATTCGTAACCCTGCAGCTCTAAAGCCCATCTGGCAAGTCTTTCGGTTATATTGCGTAGATTGTGGAGCCAGCGAAGGCTGCTATGGTCCGTAATGACCACTACATCCGGATTACCCAAACTATTGCCAAACATTTGCGCTCCGTGACGGTATAGTTCGTTTCGGCTGCCGTCAATGTGGGTCGCGCCCAATAGGCCCTGAGATTTTGGAGGGATCTTTATTTCTAGAAACGACTTCAAAGCTTCCTTCTCCTTTTCATGTGGAGCTGATATATCATTACACTTTTCCTCTTCTACCAATCACTGCTTTAACGGATAGTGTTTACCTTCGGAACCTGGCATGAATACTTTACGCGAGCGCGAGAGAAAAGCCATATCAAATTTTCCCTGAGCATCCAGACCCAAAATCAATTCTGTGTCCAGGTTGTTAGCAATTCTAACCTCACACGTCCGCGTGAACCCATCTATCGTTATTGGTAAACTAACTTTGTCGATAATAACATCTTCAGAACCATTAGCCATGATTATACGACATTTCTTATTACAATCAAGCTTCCTCCCGGAAGTCCTTGCTATTAAGTCCCAAGCTGACTTTCTTAACAATACGCGAGAAAATCCATTATCTATAAGTGTGTCTAGTGAGACAGAATCGATAGAAGCCCTGACATCAGCCTTATTGGCTATTTCTGTCGATTCCACGATACCACTAATCAAATCTATCTCTGACGAACACTCTTTAATTTCTAAGATCTTATCGAGATCTTCCGCATCGCCGCAATGTGTTTTACATTTTGTATCCCATTTCAAGTTGTTTTTGTCTAGTTTCGGGTTTCCATCAACCTTAGCATCAACTATTGATTCTTCAGGCTGAAATAAGCTAAACAAACTCTCTCTATCCGATTGATATCCATAACGGGAATCTGTCGGGATGTCCAATGCGGCACGTTCATCCGTACCTATTTTCCTATTCGTATCCCTATCAGTTTCAAAGACTAAATAGGCCGTGCATGCAATAGTCGCCGCGTTCGCGCCACTCGAATCTTCATTTGACGCGATCAGTAGGTCTAGATCAATTTCAGATGGTAAAGTAACTCCCTTGTAACTCTCAATATCTACAATTGCCTGTACCGAAACCCTAATATCGGGACTCGAGTTTACCGAAACTACTTTTAGATCTGTTTTTGCGGTCTCGCACGGCGGATAGGCAGTGCAGACCGAACTCGCTGCTTCTTCGCCTCGTTTCCCGAACATTTAGGGCAAGTCTTTACGATAAAACCCTCTGTTTTGCATCCGTACCAAACCAATCTTCTTGGTAAGGCTAATCCTTTTTGGAAGTGGCTTGGTTGTTTGCAATTAAAACAGACCACGTCGTTGGGATTTCTAGCCTGCGGCTCGTTCTTTTTATTATCAGCAGAAGCCTTAACCTTCTGCTCACTTCCCCCCTTCTTAAGACCTACTAGGGGATTGCCGTAACCGCCACTAGGCTGATTTGCCTTTTTATTATTACCTTTTGCGCCCGATTTTTGATCCGAAATTATCACTGAGGCCTTAGTCACCTCCTATAACACGGCTGAGGATGTTCCTAGTTTATTCGAATTTGTGTCGACCGCGGTCTGTAAGCGAATTCTTTCAAAAAGGAGTTTTCGGGAGGGGGTGGTGCCTTATATTCCCTAATATAGACGTTCCACTCTTTCTTCCAGCTTATCCCAAGGCGAGACAGTTCACGGAATGATCTATAGTCCGACCTCCGTATGACTTTGTGGTATTCGGGCCGGAGACCTCTATGAACCCATGCTAGTTGGTCAACTATAGGAATTTTATCCTTGAGTAAATTTATTAGACTTTGTACATTGGTCAGATAGTCATCGATAGACTCATCTTCACCTTGGGTTCTTGTCTAAATTTGCTCCTTTACCCTTCTATCAAAGTCATCGTCAGCAAAGTGAGATCGGAACTCTTTTTTAAATTTTCACCAACTATAGAATTCTTTTTCGTGGTTCTTATACCATTTCGATGGAATTCCCTTCAACAATACTGGCATAGCTAGTAACAATTCTTCGTCCGATACCCTAGTAAGTTTTCTACGGTCCTTAATTTTTGTTAGAAAGCCGTCCGCACTCAAATCACTTCTACCGTTAAAAATAAGATTCCAACCTAGAACTATTTTTCCTAAATCTCTATTTCCGTACCGATTTTTCTTAGGGGAGTTATTGCTATGAACCGTGTCTCTATTCGATAAATTATCGCGTATGTTAGTATCCTTATAGCTTATATTACTTCTACGCGGTTTATTTTGTGGGCTTCCCCTAGGTGTTTGTTCTTCGATAGGAGTGGATTTTTGTACTTCTGGTTGGTATGCTTTGGGTCGGCATTCTGTAAAAGACGTGCGGCTAAATTTGTTTAAATTTGTTCCATTGGGACCAAGACTGAACTTTCTAACATTATCTGTTCCCTGGTAGTCTTTGTTCGATTCAGAAGCCGTGGTATTACGGAATATTCTACCTAGATTAGGCGCTTCAGTCCTATCTTTAGGAATTGTGCCTAAATTTAGTTTTCGTTCTAATTCTAGTTCAAGATTTCCGGACTCGTGGGGAAGCGCACGTGGAATTTCAGTCGTATCTGTTTTTCTAACATCTGGGATTCTTGCAAAATTATCGGAATTTCTGGTATTCAGAATAACGTAGTCTGGAAGTTTCACGTGACTGTCGCCTTGTTCGTATGAATCGAATTTAAGGGGTGGATCAGGTATGTTAAAAGGTTTTGGCATTCCGAAAATTTGTGCATAATTAAATGGCACATTTGTTGGGTTTATTGGAGAAAAAAGTGTTGGTTTAATCCTCGGTGTCGAAACTGTGCTCAAGGAGCCCGTAGCTGTGGTGCATGTCAAATTTTTGACCTATCAATACGCGGAGAACACAAAGTCGTTATATAATTCGCATCCGTTACCCTTGTTTCTACCGTTAAAGTCGCTGCAGTTTGTGGGATATTAACTGAAGGGGCCCGCTGCTAAATTTTCGAAATCTGACTCAATTTCGGTATCATCGATTGTCCCCGCAAGGGTCACAGATGTATAATCTGAATCCCTAGAAGGCCATCCTTTCACGAGTTTAATGCCCCTACGCAAACGTGAGCATCTAATTTTTCTAGTACCGGATGTATCAAGGTGAAGCGCTTCGAGGCTTTCTGATATCTCCGGATTATCCAATTCCGCGATTAGACTTTTTAATTCTATAATCCCAAAAGTGGTTTTCGATTAATTTATTGTTTCCAACACGCGTAAGTGAACTGCTCTAATTTCATTAAAATTTCCTATAACTGCTAACGCGTTAATCTTGTCTGTTTGTTCCGAACGCGCGTGAGTGAACTACTGTAATTGCATTAATAATGCCGACAACTACTAGCGTATAAAACGTGTTTGTTTCTATCATGCGTGAATGAACTAAATTATTTTAATGATAATGCCCACCAAGATTAACACGTCAATTTCGCCATTGCGCGACAAAAAGGAAAATTAATTTCGTACAACTTTTTTCACGGACCAGAAACCCTTCGTGTCGACGAGAGAAAAAAAGTATTTTATTTTGGTTAATTTTTGACGGGTAGCGCAAGAACACAATAAATATAGCGATATTTTGAAGTTTGTGAAGAATGACGGAATTACGGAATTGCTCAGTATATTATTGAAACCAAGATAATTAATTAATAAGATAATTAAAAAAAAAGAAACTGAGCTATTCAGGTCTCTTATATCAAAACCGGCTTCAAAATTATTCGTTACTAATGGGTAAAAGTATGCACAACAGTAAAAACATACATTATCATTATTACAACAAATACAATCAAAAATCATAAAATATTTCAATCAAATCAGATCAAAAAGCATTGATTATTTTAAATAAATCAGATCACAAGTCATAGATCTTTAAAAATTAATCAAATCCCAAAAAAATTGGTCTTATTTTGAGGTGTGGGTATATATGTATATATAAATATATACACATATACCAGTAAGTTGTGTGTAGCTTTCTTTTGATTGGATATGGCGCTGAAAGCTGCCGAGAAATAATGGGAGTAGATTCGCTCCAAAAGGTAAATTTCTTTAATATATTAATTATTAATTAATATATTATTTCCATAATTAAGAGAACCCAATTCTTTAATTATATCACTTTTGTCGAGCCCTGATGCTAAGTCGGGGGGGGGGGGGTCGAAAATTAGGTTAGGAACTAGTTGGACGCCATTTTGTAACGAGATTTCCAGCCCGTTGAAAACCTAATTACCGGAATTGATCAAAATTTCCACAATCTCAAATAATCAAAATGGGCCTACTTTAACTCAGTCCTGGGGGGAAGGGGGTTAACCCCTTGCCTAACTAAGCTGAAAGAAAAAAAAGAATGAGAAATTCTAAATTATAACTGTAGGGCTAAGTGACCACCGGGGCATAAGGCTGGACAAGAAAAAGGAATCAAAATATACTACCATATACGTAATACACAAAAGATTTTAAACTTTTAAAAGCCTACTCTTAATCCGAATAAAAAGAAAAGTTTCACGGGGAGTGGGTTATTCCTAACCTAAAAATTCACTTGTAAAGGCTCAGCCACATTTTTTTCCAATTCTAGACATTTACAATACTTTATTACCTGTCACAAAGTGGAGAACCACGAGTACACTGAGACTGGCAGGACAAAAACTAAAAATCGAAGAACAAGCCAAATATCTAAGAGTTATACTAGATAAGAAGCTGTCATAGAACGAGCACCTGGAAAACAAGTGCAAGAAGCTAGTAGCGACTCTCTGG
>JAAAKG020100180.1:0-15921 GCA_010014905.2 Druon quercuslanigerum | reverse complement strand
CCCCGTGCAAAACTATTCTAAATATATGAAAATCCAACTCTAACCAAAAATGTCTTCGACACGTTGGACTGTAACCACCTTAAGCCTGTGACAGCATTTTTTTTAATAATAATAATAATAATAATAACTAATAAATAATAATAAATAATAATAATAGTAATAATAAAACTAAACGTTTTTCTTAATCTGGTAACAATTTTGCAGTGTGTAGTCAAATACTTTCTAAGCAATTCATTTTTGAACAGCGGCTCACACACGCGAAATGTACATGTAAAATTAACAACATAAAAATATACAATTTTTCAAATGGATGGTTGTGTTTAACTTATCGCGTAGGAAGTCGATTTCTAGTCCGAACAAGTCGCGATACGGTACATTTCGTGCGCGCGCGAGCAGCTATTAAAAAAAGGCATTGCTTCGAAAGCATTTGTCTATACACTCCCAAATTTTTACTAGATCAAGAAAAACAATTGTTCTACTTTTTAAAATAAAGAAACAATTTAAAAAAACAGGTCTAAATTGAAAAAAATATATTTGTTTATAAATATTTGACTTATGTTATTAAATAAAAAATGAAAGTGGATTTTAGTATACATTATTCGAAAGTTGAGAAAATGTCCCGCATTTCATCTGGCGTATGAATTTGCATATCGTTGTTTAATATTACAGTATAAGCAATTGAAAAAAGTTACTTTTTTATGAACATAACATTTTTTAAAATTTTTCTCAAAAGCTTCAGGTGTCATATTAATATAAAACATTATGTATCGTATATTTTTAAGTGTTAAACAAGAAAAAAATATTTTACGAGAAGATAAAAGTTAGAGGCAAATTATTGTGTTGAATGCCCCATTTGTTATATGTAAACAATGTATATTTCATTTAAAAATACCGTTCACGAATACAGTGCTTTATCCATATGTATATTTAATTTGTTTTTTGCTTGATGACTTTAAAAACTATCCAGGTCTTTATAAAAATTTATTTCATAAATGGAAAATCCTTTAAATACTTTTGTACAAATACATTTATCCTTGTCAAAGAAATTTGCATTAAGTACGTCCACTGGAGACTTATATGTACGTATACTCGTACTTGGAGAATAAGGCATTAAACTATCTGTTTTTTTTAAGTGTAGAGAAATGATTCGCGAAGTTTCCAAAAAATTCTGGTAGCAATTATCATAAGAATTTTCTTTGAAAAGTACGTGACCGTTTCTTGTATATTGTAAATTTCTGAAATGTCCCCCCTATGTTTATTATTTACTAATGATTAGTTTTTTAATGGTTTTTTATACTACTTACCTCGACTGCATTCATTGTTTTTTGTCAGGGAATTTAGATCTTTTAACAATACAATGATTATTCGAGAAATATAAGGAAATTTAGCCGCGCCTTCCTCTAAAGAATTTATGATTTTTTTTTGTAATAAAATGGATCATAAGTGTATTTATTTAATATTAAGTTTTTAAAAATCTGAAATTGACAGAAATGCTTTAATAACATTTTAGCAAATATGTGTATAATTTTTAAATATTTTAAAATTTATATGATTTGATCAGAATATATGTGCAGATCCTATGTATATATCTTAACACATTATTATTTAAAAAATTCTGAAAAAAATTCTTTATAAATAATTTATTAGTTAAATTTTCTAATACCTCAAGTCATCTATGTCCACCTCAAAACGAAGATCGATCCTTGAAACTTAACTGCTGTGGATATTATTTGTTATCACTACTCTCATTACACTTTAAAAAGCAATCTTAAGCATCCATACACAGAAATAAATTGTAATTGAGAACTTTGTAATTAAAAGTTTGATGTATCAAATCCTGGTGTTAATTTAAAATTATCCATGTTTTAAAATTATCATGTAAAGTAATTATATCAGATGAACTTTGTTGTAAAGTTAACCTGTTTCACATTATTGAAGAGATAACGTAAATAAATTAAATCTGTCATATTGCAACATAGTCGTACTCATGGGAATGTTTCAATGCACTGATCGATGTTTCATTACGACAGTTTTAATAAACCAAAAATTGAGTAGAATTTGTAATTCAAATATTCCGATTAGACAGGTGCATACATCACGTCTCTGCTAATATAGCTGTCATCCAAATATCAAACGATTCTTATTTATAATTCTATTACCGAGGGTACCCTCTTAACAAAAATTAAAAAGCCTCGGTAATTTTGATAAATTTACTAAAAACATTAAAACATTTTGATAAATTTCTTTTTCGTTTATTTTGTCAACGTTCGCTACGCCCTAAGGAGCTTTCGGTTGCCCAGACGATTAAGACGTATAGTGAAAGTAGTGTGGACGACACTACCCTCGACTGTGTGGACGTTTTTGTGGACGAAACGAATGGTTACTATAGAAAATCGAATGAGTCCTCCTAATGCAACATTTAGTAGCGTATTCAATTTTTTTCAGCGACACGACTGAGGTATGTATAATAAAGTAACGTTACAAGTAATTTTACAAAGGGAGACAAATATCCTTTCTAAAGGAAAAATTTACAACCAATTGTAAAAGTATGTAAAAGTACATAGGTTCATAAGCACATACCACCATTCAATACAAAAAAGGAACATTTATACTACTAATAGAACATTTTTAATTACGATAATAATATATGTAATTGTCAGGAAAATTAAATATCTTAGTGTACATTTAAATAATCAGTTTTAGGATAAAAAATTGCACAATTTTAATCTTTTCACAGAATAATGTAAATCTTTTCCCAGATTTATTCGCATTTTTCGAAAACATCGAATTGGGAACTAATATATCATATTCATAATCTAACAATTGGGCACTTTAGCAACGGCAGTTTAAAAAATGTTAAAAATATGCCCTTTGTTGGTAAAAGAAAAAGAGATCTCGGATTGTTAATGTATGGAATTGGAGTTTTGTCACATACTTCAACGTTATAATCTTTGATAATTTTGATGAGACCAACTTTGGTTTGAAATACAGCAATCTCGCTCCTGTCCACAGAAAGAATCTAACATATTTCCACCCTTACAAGGAAAACCCCTTAAAACTAAGAAACTATATAATCTTAAGTGACATATACACTTGAAGCTGATATTTTCCCATCGTTCGCCCTTTCCTTTCCCTTGCTTCTTTTTCAAAACCCCTAGCATACTCGCAGAGGATAAGGTTCGGCTTCCCACTTAAAGTTTTAAATAATGATATTTCAAAATCCCCCCGTTTTTTCCACTAACCCAATCGTTCACCCCTTCCACGCATTTTTCCCCAATACCTCTGTAGCCCCTTCGCATTTTAATAAATGGAAAATGTTTTCCTCCTCTTCTTTACATAATCTGCATCTCGTGTCCACAAATCCTTTATTACCTGCCTTCCCCACATTCCCTCATCTTAACCATACCCACTGCTCGTTATCCCTCCCAATTATCTTTTCGTCCTCTCAGTATTCCTCCCTACCTAATTGTGATTTCCAACTTTTATATCCGATATAATACGATGACCTGTCCTCCAATCTCCCTGTATTTCCTGCGCGGTAATCGTCTCGACCCCTTCCTCAGGTTATTCTTGACCTCCTCTTCCCTCCCCCCTTTCCAAAGCATCCCTGCTGTTACACCGTTACTTACATCTCGGTAAGCTTTCTCAAATATTTTACCCCAACTCTTTCGATTTATATTTTTAATTCCCCTTAACTCTTTTCTCAAACAGATTTTTGGCCATCTCGCATTTCCCATTTCACATATTCTCATAAGGTGCTTGCCTGCTCGTGCCCTAGCCTTAATCTCTATGCTCTGTCTTCGTGCCTCCATTCTCCATATATAAGCTGAAATTGTGCTATTAACTCCAATTGCCATTTTTACGAACCTATCTTGCATTCTCTCTATTAAATCCCTTCTGGCCCAGCCCAAAATCCTACATCATACATCCATCCTGATTTCACTAATGTGTCCATATGGTACAACATTTACCCAACTTATTACTTCCTGCTCTCTTCAGAACACCCCAGGCTGCATTCGAGGCGGTTCTCACTTTCCCTGCTATTTTCTCCGTGTGCTTTGTACAAGTTCCCCCCGTCGAAACCCAAAATCCCAAATATTTAAAGATATTTACCACTTCTAATTCTTAGCCGGCCACTTTCCAGGTCTCCCCTTGCGTCTTTATCCCCCCTTTCCTAAATATCATTACCTTGGTCTTATTTCCGTTAATTTCTAACTTATTCTTTTGAACATATCTCAATAGATTTTTTAGCATGCCATTGAACCCCCCCCCCCCAACTCGCGTGGTCCGCCACCAAAGCTAAATCGTCTGCAAATTTAAGTCCGAATATTTTGGTTCTACCTATTACTGTCCCTCCTATATTCCCTTTTTCCCAAGCCTCATCCATATCTCCTATAAATATGTTTAACAAGGTCGGACTGAGTGGACAGCTTTGCCTTTCGCCCCTATTTGTAGAAAATGAGTTCATGTTCCCTTCACTCGTAATGACCTTAATCAATGTTCTGCTATATATCTTTCGTATCATGTTTATTAGCGAATTGAGAATCCACACATGTTCCCGAGTAGCCCTTTTCCTCCTAAAACCTGCCTGGCATTCTTCGTACTCCCCTCCCTTTTCCAGCCATCGTCTAAGTCTTTCTTCCAAAATAGCTGTTATGATTTTGTACCTGGTATCCAGGAGTGCTACTCCTCTATAATTCCCTGTCTAATTTGCATTCCTCTCTTATGTATATGAAGTATCTGCTTTTTTCCCAGTTACAGGCCAATTTCCCTTCCATCTAGAACTCATTCACTATCCTGTGTACCTCTAAAGCCCAAACTATCGGTATCCATTTCATAAAATCTATGGCGATTCCATCTTAGCCTGCTGCTTTTCCTATCCTTAGTCTGTCTTCTACTCTCGCTACTTCATCGAACATTTCCCTATTTATCTCCTATTTATGTCTAAATCGCCCTCCTTCCTACTTCCCCCTTCTTCCTCTTCTTCTGTTACCTGCTTTCCTTCCTCTTTCTGCCTCCCTCCTGTTTCCTCCTGAATCATGTCAGTTTGTTCCCTTTCCTCTAGTTCCTCCTGAGTTTCAGGATTTTCTTAATCAATATTACGACCTTCCAGGAGTTTCTTGAAATGCTTCTTCCACTGAGCTTTTTTAATTCTATTCCCTCTGAATCTCCGCTTCGGTCTAAATTCCCCTATCCCCCCCCCCCAAAATCTCCTATATTTTACCTATTTTTCACCACCTCCCATTTCTCCTTCCTCTTCCGATTCTTCCTTTCCGTGCGGTACTCCTTTAGTTTCCTCCTACTATCTTTCTAGTCTCTGTTCCCTATTTCCTTTTTTAAAATAATTTTTAAAGTGGTTAAAATTGTTCTTCATTAGTTTCTTCTCCTCCTCATCATTTTCTTTAAACTCCCTTATTTCTCCTCCTGTTCTTTTCTCCCTCTGCTTTCTCATCATGCCAATTTATTGAGCTACTTTTTTATGTTCTCTATTAGTCTGTCCCTCCTATCTTCCCACTTCCCTTCATTTTCCATTATTATTTCCTTCCCGATATCTTCCATGGTCTCCCTATATTCCTTGTTCTTACTCTCACCCCACGCTAACCTATAAGCTACTTGCTCCTCTTCTATTTCTAATCCCTCTTCAGGCCCTCTTTTCCTTCTAGCATTCTTTTCAGCACCTTTCCTCGCTTTCCCCTTCCAAACTATCGTAAATGTCACCGGAAAATGATCTGATACCATCCTAGTTACAACCTCGATTTCTTTTATACCCGAATCTCCGATTCGCTTATACTCAATTATAAAGTCGATAACTGAACTCTCATCCTCCCCGAGATGCGTCCACTTATTTTTTCCGTTGCCCTTGAAACGACTACATTATTATAAATAGATACAATATTCACTTTATTTCCCCAGTTGCCTAATCCACCTGCACTAATCACAATTCCAAACTCCCACTCAACCGTTTTCACATTTCCACACGCATTATTACGCACTCCGATTAGTTGACCTCCCATAGCTTTACGCTTCTTTTTCTTTCTTATCACAGCTTTGGTAATACACATGAAATCCTTGTCTAGAGAATTGTCCAAGTCATGTAGATCGCACTAGCTTTCTCCTTGCTGCCTCTACCCCGTCTCGTATCCACTCCTGAATCTCCCGTTCTCTACATGTCATGTCATCGTTGACGTAAATTTTTGTTCCACCCAGCCTATGCTTATTGGCCAGTAATCGCCTTCCCCCTCCTTAATAATCCAGTTTAATCAAGACTTCACCCGCTATGTGTCTTAGACTTTTAATCCGTGTATTAAACCTTGTCAGGTCCAATAAAGTTGTTTCTTATTTCCTCTCCCAGATGTCTCCCTTTAGACCTGAATCCTCGTGCTATTTTGTTGTTTCTTCTCTTATTCCTATCCTCTACTTCGCATTCCAGCTCGCCCCTATCAAGTTTTTCTGGTAAACTTTGCTCGTTCCTATTCTCCTTCTGTTTCTCTTCGTTTTTCTTTCGAAATTGCGATCGGGCAAGGTCAAAACGCTCTGGTGATTCCCTCTCACTACTCTGTCTCGAGTTCTCTCTGCATCTTACTTTATTCTTTTCTTTATTCGCTATCTGTGCAACCTCTTCCGCCGTATAGTTCCTTCTCTGCAAGTCCTCTTCAGCTGATCCGGAAGACACTTGACGTGCTACCTGCGTATTTCTCCCGTATTCTCTCTTCTTTATTAGCCCAACCTTGCTTTCGCTAACTCATCTCTTACTGTTAACAGATCTTCGGCTTGTTCCCTTTCCCGCTCTCTCGCCGTTCTCAGAGCCAAAATAGTGCATTTTTTTCCTAGCCCTCCCTCTATTTCCTTTTACAGTTCTTCTATCTGTATTTTACATTTATTAATTTCCTTCTGCACTGTTGAGGCTCATCAGTCGTTAGGAACTCCGATTATCAATTCATTTCACTGTTTCATGTTCCCACCGCCTGTCAACTCCCTCTCCGTTCACCTCGGCTTTAATTTTTGCTGCTTCTTCCAATAATCCTTTTTCGTTAAGATATTCTGCCTTTGGTTCTCCCTCCAATTGCCCTTTCTTATCCGATTTGGAATTCTTTCAAATATTCCCCCTTCCTTCTTTTGTCAGACTGGGCATCTGTGTAATCGGTTTGAGGCCCTGAATACTGTCTGTTTGTTTATGTTCAGTCCTCCCGTTGCCTTGTGAACCAGGAAACCATCTAACATTTTGGCGCTCTTGGCATTTTCAGTGGCCAGTATATGCGCCTTACTACGATTTCCAGAACCTCTTCTCCTTGGAGCCTCTTCCGTGGCACTTCCTTCCTTCTCCTGCAATCCTTCCCCACTCTGCACGTGTTCAGACAAAGGTGGCGCTGCAGTTTCCCCTGCTTCCGGTGATAATCCGTTCTGGCCGCCATCTCTTCCACCGATTTCCCTAACCTCAGTGTGTCCCATCACTTTAGATTCTCTTTCAAAAAACACTATCCCAAGTTACCCTACTTGCTGAGAACACTCTCCCCTATGTAATAGCGACCACTGAATCCAATTCTAATGCACTTAGTCCACACGTCTTAAAAAAACCCGACGAAACTCAATTTTCTATCGCCTGATCTCGCGCGCGTACTACCTGCTCGCGATCTCAACCGGAAGTCTTTATTATTTATTTGATATATTCATTATTCCAAAAAATGTTAGAAAAATAAATTAGAAAATCATTAAAGACTTCACAAGGTATCTTAAAATTTCAAAAAAAAAAAATAGTTCTTATAAACCCCAGAAAATTATTTATTTATTCTTGATGCTTTTAAGAAATAGAAATAGGTACGTCTTAGATATTCAGACATTTCTTTACTTTTCAGCAGCTTCTAAAAAATCAAATTTAATTATTATTTTTTATTGATTTTAATCAACTCAATATGATTTTCAAAAATGTATATGTATTTTAGCTAATTACTTATAATTATAATTAAATATAAATATAATTCGAAATTTTAAAATTAAACGTTTTTCAAATTCAGAAAACATATAAAAATAAAAAGATCTTATAACTGATTGAAACATTATACATAATTTCCATAAAAGTATTTTCAAATTCTATTTTAATTAAAGTAGTTGTAATGTTATCACAAGTTTAAACGTTTGCTTGACATTAATGAATGTAATGTGATTCGAAAACACAGTCTGCATAGTATATTAAACAAAAAATTATAAAATACATATTTCTATCTACGAATGCAATTTCGAAGTCCTTCTCCAAACGGCAAGTAGACCATAGGATTTTGAAATGCCACTTCCTCATCTCTTATCGGTATTGTTCCTGCAGGATATTTTTGTAGAGCTTCTGAAAAATATAGTTTATCTTAAATGTGTATAACTTACCTATCGCTCTACATTCAATATTTTTAAATGTGTAGATGTAACATTCAGTAATAAGTACTTAAATGTTTAAAATTGAAAAATGAATAAGAGATTATCATTTCTCCTTTACCAAACTAAAGAAAAAGAACTAAAGTGGATTCTTGAAACGTTGGAATTTTGGAAATACATAGTGCAATTTTTATTATAAAAATTTATAAGTTATTTAACAAGTGATTAAAAGCATTTTATTCAAAATCTGTTAAATCATAACAATTTATGGCCAAAAGAAAAGGAAAAAATAGTGCTCATTTATATCAGTTTCACGCGAAATTGTTACTTGCAGTTTTTAAGCGGGTTTCTTAGACACATTACAATTCTTATTAATTTATGAATAATTTATTCAGTAAGAACTCCTAGAAAAAGTTGGATATTGAGTCCGCGATTGGTTTAATGAATACAGAATTTCAGGGAAAGATGTAGATGACACGGAAAGTGAAACTGCACACTAATCATTAAAAATTTTGGTCTCTCCTTCATAAAACCTTAACGTTTAATACTTTAAAGTAAATGTATATACTTCATATTTTATAATCTAGAATTTTAGTACGTTAAACTTTGCAAAAATAAAACTGCAGTCTTCAATCAAAAAATCTTTTCTTACAAAAATAATAGAAATCATAACTTTTTAAACCTTCTAGAATCAATACTGGATAATAATAATGTGCCTTAAATTTCGGAAGGGCGACTTCTTAATCAAAGCATAGTTTATTGTGTTGTATTGGGAACTTGCCCGAGTTTTTAGCAATCCAGTAACCATTGCTGTATGCAACACATTTAACAATGCTATTAGAGAAAGCAATACCCCTAAAATCGAGATGTCTGACGTCACAGATTTGATGTTTCAGGGGGTTTGAAAAAGTCAAGTAAATGGAAAGCTCCAGGTTGGGACATATTGCAGAACTTCTGGTACAAGCATCTGATGAGTGTGCACTCTGTGTTGGCCAGGTTTTATATGCTCAAAGTTACTGCGTGTATGTGTTGCAGAAAAAGCGAAAAGTCAAAATCCATCTAAATTTCGACCTACAGTCTGTCTCACAACCATTTATAAATTCCTTACAGCTATAATTGCAGGTAAGGTGTATTCTCATTCCGACTAGAATGACATCCTTTTAGAGGAATAAAAAGTATGTTGTAAAAATTCGAGGGGCTATAAAGTTCTAGTCACCATAAGTTATATTGCCATAATGCAGGCTCGTAAACCTAAACAAGTTAAATAAAAGCATTCAAAAAGTTGCATAAGGCATGCATCCATACCACAGAACTATTTTCTTGAAGTTTAAAAAAATTTCAAGATCTGCCCACGCATGATCTGCCCACGCATTTTCAAGGAGACTACTTCAGTACATTATAATTCTGTTTAGTGTTGAACCCATTAAGAAAAGCACTAAGTAGCATGTCTGATGGATTCAGAATACATGATAATGAGGATGGTCATCAATTGAACCATCTTCCATACATGACGAGCTTGAAGCTATACACTAGTTCAGACTAGAAATTGCAGCTAGTGATAGATGACTAAAAGCAGCTTTCCAATTATATCCACATGGAGTTCGGATTAGATAAATGCAAAACAGTAAATTTAGCCAGAAGGGAATTAAGGGCAGCAGAGCAAGAGACCGAGTTCGACAATGACATCGTGGCAATGGCTGAGAGCGGTTCATAATTCTTGAATCTAAGATCTATGCCGTCCCTGTCCTCATGTACTACTTCGAGCTCATCAAATGGTCCAACATCGAAATTGAAAGGTAAACAGAATCGTCTTCGTAGAAATGACGAAGCATAGAATGCACTTCATTAACTCAGCGATTGAAAGGGTAAGTCTACCGTGACATAAATGCGATAGGGGCGTCGTAGCTATTATAAAACTGTGTAAGTCACAAATTATACACTTGTGAGACTATTTTAATAGCACGCGAGATGTTGCGTTTTACAACACCATCTGTAAAGTAGATCTTATTACTCGCCCTTTAATATATCCTCAGAGGAAGCCTTGAGTATCAGAGCAGAGCAGAAACCGTAGGGGAATTAGAAATGCAATGGAGGCAGAAATATATCCACGGCAATCACCCCAAAAATTTAGATCAACATGAAGTAGATAGTCAGTCATTCAATATTTGGCTGAGAAAGGGTACCCTGTATTCAGAAATGGAAGGATTCGTCATTGCAATTCAAGACAAGGTTTTCAACACCAGAAATTAATGCAAGCACGTGTTACATCAAGAGGTGATTGATCGATGTCGATTATGTGGAGTTACCAACGAATCAATTGAGCACATTATTGATGGTTGTCACGTAATGTTTAGAGAAAATATACCCACAGACATAATGCTATGGCGACCATTATACATCAACAACTTGCCTTAAAAGTAGGACTTTTGAGACAATGGATGCCTTCCTATAGATGCACTCCAGTTCCCGTTTTATAAAACGAAGATTGCATCTTATATTGGGATGTTACTATCCAGAGGGATAATTATATCCGAGTCAATCGACCCGACATCGTCATGCGTGAGAAAAAAAGGGAATGATTCAACATAATGTATATTGCTTTTCCACTTACCGGGAATTTGTAGGCAACGTATAGAATCAAAATCCATAAGTATAGCAAGCTAAGGCCTGCAGTAAAGAAAATATGCTGTAATGTGAAACTGGCTCTGCACGGTCGAAACAAAGTAAGCGCTAAGCCAAAAAAATGCATTTACTGTATTTTGACTTCTTATTGCAGTTTTAAAAGGGACTTTATTGTTTTAAATAAGACCTGAAAAGGTGCTTAACTTAATTTTGAAGAAAATGGCGCTTCCTTTGTTTCCGTCGCACGCAGCCGAAACATGTACCTATTCATTCTATTGTGATTTCGACTGTAGGCAATATGTACCCAAGATTCACTAAACATATTGAACATTTGAGAGTGATTAGGATACTGGCAGCAGCTGAAAAGGCGGTTTTATTAAAAACCTATCGCGATGTAAGAAAATTCTTAGGCCATCGAAACAGGTGATTAAAAACCCCTGGAAACAACGGCGGTAAAAGACGAGATCCAAACTACACCATGCTCCTACTTTTGTACCTACTACTGTATCATCGCAAAAGATTTCAAACATCGTACTAAATTAATTTATAAGATCTTTATCTGATCCGACGGTTGACTTAGTCCGCGGATGATGATGAAAAAGCGGGTTCACCCAAAACTAGAAAAACGTATTTCCTTGAAACACATCGTGTAAATATTTCATTCTCTTCACACTTTCATATATAACTTTTCGATTCGACTTTTTTGATTCTTCTTGGATTTCCAGATGTAAAGTTCGTTAAAGTTCGTACAAAATATGACTTATTGTAGTTGATTATGTTTTAAAACCTGCAGCATAGAAAATGACAGCCTGGGCTACTACCAGACTGTCTGTCAATTCTGAAAGAGTAATTATATATTAAATGAAATATGACCAAAAGGATCTCTACCACAAGTATGGATATATTCAGCAACTACATAAAGGTTTAATGTAGCATTAAGAGGCAATGTAAAGTATAAAGTAAAATAATGATAACGCTGTATATTATAAAATATATATTAAAACAGAAATGAAATCGTGACTGTTGGCATTATTCTCCTACCTACATTTCATGGTATCTGTACAGAGAAAATTCGTGAAAAAATCGGCCATCTCAGAATTCTTGAAAATCGGTCCAAGAAGATTGGATAAACATGGTGTTCTATCCCTAACTTTGCTTCTGATATTTTGCGAAAAGCTACAAGCAAGTATCTTTTTCCTGATTCTAACGAATTAAATTTCTCGTCAGAACGAGAATTTATGTCTATTCCAAAAGCACATAAACCAATCACGTTCATCGTAAATTTAGATGTGAGTTGATGACACTCCATTAATTCATCGACGGATACTAATTTTTCCAGATAGTTTTCGAATTGATGTGACTTCTCCTCTGACAAATAAAATATTTCATGCAATTTTCTTTATATATAAATAGATGAAAGTTTTTTTCGCAATGGTCTCCATCTTTCTATTTAGGGGCCACTGGATTTTGAGAGAAAGGATCTACTTTCTCGTTAATTGGCATACCACGACCCGTGAAAATGTTAAAGTTCTTAATCAAGAAGTCTTTTTAGTAATTCTGGATCTTTGGGGATTAATATTGGGCTATTTAGAGCATAAATTCCAACCATGGGTTCGTTCTCGAATTCACTGTAATATTTTTTGTGACATCTGCAGTGGATGTGCGGTTGAAAAGCAGGCTCTTAAATCGCTTACGAGAGGTAGAAGTTTTGGTTCTAGCACTTCACGAATTTTCCAAAAATTATGGTTTGATGTGCTATAGTAGAAGAGGAAAATTAAAATGGCGGAAACTATACAAAAAATCCCAAATGGTCTCATTCAGGCCCTTTCCACTCAATGGTGAAATTATGGAGAAGGATGGACTGACGGCAGTGCCAGCTGTCGGCTGGCCATTGAGGCGACGTTATATGTGTTGTGTATATGTACTGTATATGTATTCTATATATGTGACAAATTTTAAAATTAAATATAAGAATAAAAAAAATGTATAATTCAATAGGAGAAAATTTACAAAAGTACATGAAGTATGAATAACAGTCTGGATACATTTTTAGTGTTATTTAAAGCATAATAAAAATGTATCAAGACTGTTATTTATACTTTATGTACTTTTTAAAATTTTCTCCTGTTGGTTCATACATTTTTTTTATTCTTATATTCAATTTTAAAATTTGTCACATATTTACAATACATAAACAGTAAAAAAACTATATAAAGAATAATAATAAAACAACAATGAATTTGAGTGAATTTGATGAAATGTAATGATGAAAAGATTAATTTCATGTGATTTTTTTTCAATTTCACCACACTCTAACTATACTTTTGCAAACTAAATTTACATTAATAATAGTAATTGTTCGGGATTGCACAATATTAATTTCTAATTGTAGTGCATATGTAGTAATAATTCATAAAATACAAGGGATAAATTACATAATTAACGTATCAACAGATTGTCAGTATCGCAAGAAGAATTATATAAACTAAAAAAATACAAAAGTAATGTAAAGTAATCTACTCTAACTGTAATTCTTTTCCACATTTGATTATATCATTCGCAAGATTTTGAAAGATTTTAAGTAATCCAAAAAAGATTCAAGGTTAATATTCAAATTTATGAGCAATTCTTAACCATAATTTGGAAAAGTTATCAGTGGATTACGTGCCGCTGCTAACCACAACAAGAATTGCACCCGGGTACAATACACCTCTTTTTGTGACATCGCGAATTAATTTTCTTTGAAAAATTAAAATTATTTCCAAACACTGAACAGATTTGTTAGAAAAAAAACGTCAACAAACCAGAAATTAAAATTTCTAGGGTGAGCGAAGTGAGGTACAAGGGCAGTCGACCCGCAGCGCCAACAGTCGGCCGGGCATCATACTACGCTGAAAATAATAATCATAATTCTTCATATTGGCTACTGCGAGTGGAGAGGGCCTGGTCCCATTGTAGAATGAAAATAAATCTGAAGGTATCAATATGATTGCAATAGAATGAGCCAAGCACGTAACAGTCTTGTGTTTCTTTACATTGATACAGTAGAATTCAGCTTGAGCTCTTTTGTGGCTTGAGCAAGGCTTATTTACATGTGCATGTATTTAACGATATCGATGTTGCATAATTTAAGAATTCATGTTAATAATTCTAAAGTACTTCCTACATAAAAATGACTTGCTGAAAAATTGATTTACAAATTCTGTCATATACTAAATATACATATTATACTTTGAAATTTAAATTAAGTAAATCTAAATTATAAATATATAATTGAGTATTTTTTTTTAAAGTAAATTATTGTTTCTTTTGGCGCCTTTCGCGTTGCATTCCTGTGAAAACTTTTCAAAGAGTGATGCTGAATGAAGTTTTATGAGATAATCAAGTAATCTGGCAATGTGCAGCTGTTAGCGAAAACTACGTAGCAAATTTAGTGTAGAGAATAAATTGCAAACGACCCTGACAATCATTAGAGATACCCTCAACTATATGTATATGTGGTTCCATTGGTCACAGTTTTCAATATTTTTACACATCCAAATTCAAGCCATTTATAAAAAAAACTAAGTATGCAAAAAGAGCTTAGCACATATCATCTAATGAGTTCTGTAATAAAAAATATATTAATAATCTCTAATTAATCTTGACATTGAGTAGAAAGTATGATGATCGTGGAAAGCGGATCTAAGTAATATTTAAAATGTGCGCTGATATTAGAGGGTAAAATATGATTTGTGATAAAAATAAGGCAAACCTATAATAAAAAAGCTATAAAAATAATTTCAACTAAATGCGCAAAATAAAAAAATACCATGAATCAAAACATCCTTCAGTGAAGAAAAATACCAGTTAAATTAGGATCTAGATCTTATGATCGCAAAGGATCTAAGTATTATAAAAACAAAAACTTAGATACACGTCACTCGGAGAAGAAGGTTGAAGTAAGATAAAACAAAAAGTTTCATACTATTTTTAATTTTCTCTCATAGTTTACTAGTCACGACTTAAGTCAGAAGTTAATAAAGAAAAATTATTCAGTTCTAAAGATTACGGGAAACTATACTTAATTAAAAAAAAAATGATAATCGTGACACGGCGAGAAAAAGTTATCGTGAAACAAAAGCGTCGGCTTCTTGCCTCTTTAGTTTGAAACCATGTGAATATATATTTTACACAAGGAGAATTATTTGGCTTCAAGATTATGTGAAGATACTCCTATATTTTTTGCTGCAAAATGATTCCTATTGAGATAAATTAAAAAGTCATAGGAAATTCCATTTGTGTCAAGAAACATCCTTCTGACACAAGACGACGTTTTTCAGAATGATATATTTTTTTATAAATCCACGCTCCCATAGTGGAACAGGAAAAACTGAATAGTTAATAGAGTCAAAATTTGCTCAGATTTACATTAACCTCCGTATAAGGGTTTTTTGGAGTCTCTAATAACAGCTTATAACAGTTTTGTATAATACTTGATACGAATAGGCCAAATAGGTTTTTGGGATTGCTCATTCGAGTTTCTTTAATGTAAATTATATTAAATTCAAATGAAGTAAAAATAATGCAAAGTAATTAATGAGGTATAATGAATTTTATTTATTCTTTTAGACTTTACCATCCTGTAAAATTCATCCTTAATACAGAAATATCATACAGCTATATATGTTTTAAATTATTTTTAATTTAATATGGAATAATTAAGCGTGGCACTCCCCATAGAGGATTTAAAAAATGCATGTTTTTTTTGTCTAAATTTATAGTTTGAAAGCTGTAGAATACGATGCAGTTAGTTAATTTAGTCAATTATCAAAAATGACGTCCCGCGAGCTTTTGAGCGTGACTCGCTTTTGCTTCAACGAGGTGGGTAAAGCTGGAAGTACCACTTTGCCCAATGATCACCAGACCTATGCCATAATTGAAGGCTCATTTAAGGCT